>JZKD02S0029343.1:9647-26528 GCA_000966675.3 Picea glauca | reverse complement strand
TGATTTGGGGGAGGCCCCTAGCCTTCTTAAAAATGATTTCATGCATGTTGTAATCTGTACCACACTTAGTTCCCTCTCCATATAAAGGGATTAGTCAAAACATATAGGCACTTAGGGGGTTTAAAATCATTATTTTCTCTTTTGCTTTCATTTTTCCACATGGATGGCATGCTTTGACTAAAAGTATAAGTTGGAATCATTTGTAATCACAAAAAGCTTGCATTGGGACCAAAAATTGGATAACAATCGTTTAGTATGCTCTTCTCTCGTGATTCAAAGTGACCTTGAGAATCATAAAAAGGTTGTAGGACAATTTCATCTCCCTTAAAAAGACTAAAACCTTTAGGAGAGGACAACAGCCCCCTTAGGACTCCTCTTAGTTTATTTTTCAAACACACCTCAAGATTGTAACGGGCCCATAACATGCCCACATGCTACAAAGATAAGATAGTGTTGAAATTTACTTTCTTAGATTAAATCATGAGGGAAGTTTAAAGGTTTTGTAAGGGGCCCATACATGCCCACATGATCACAATCTAGGATAGTGTCAAAKCTTTCTTAGATTAAATCACAATAGGGAGTTAAAGGAATAGTAAAGGACCCACATGTCCACATGCTAGCTTCCTAGGGACTTTTGAATTACGCAAGGTTGTACCAAAGGAATTTAGTTAATTAGGTAATCAACACTTGTAAGGACCAAGCAAAGTCCACATGAAACAAGGTGACACTTAATTCATTAAAACATTGGCACACTTTCACTCAATCACACACAAAAGTTACTCATCACTCACATAGTTTTCATCTTGAAATGTGGAGGTTAAGGTAAGTTTCCTCCAAAAGGGATTCCAAAACACCCCACCTTTTTATTGATGAAACTATCCACTCCCACTTAATTTCAATGAGGTTGGTTCACACCTCCAATCTCTCAAACAGCCACATCTAAATTTTTTCTAAAAACACACTAAGTTTTCCTCCACAAGAGGTGCCAAAATAAATCTTTTAGTCTAGGTAGGATTTCAAGGATAGGCATCCAAATAACTCCCCGTTATCTGGTTCTCACATTTTCAAAACAATAGAATTTGTCAAATAGGGAACTTTAAATCCTCCAAGTCAAGTGTTCCTAACACCATAAGGCAGGGAGATACCCGTGAAGGGTTGAAGGCCGAGGTCCGGTTGTTTTGTGCGTCCCCCCTTGAGGCACCCACCTCTTGGACGGGATCCAGCCCATGACTCTTTTCTTAGGCCAAAAATCTAAATGTCGCACTTTGACCAAGGTACCTAGTGACCAAATTTTAGGACATCTACCCAAGTGGCAATTGTGGGCTACAATTGCACCTTGATCAAATTTTTTGTGGCTATTGGGAAATATCGTCAGTTCTTTCGGGATATGCACCCTCTACCCCTCATTATAACTGATTGCTTCATCCTTCACTAGTTTCTCTTCTGGTGGCTTCAGACCCCACTATTGAGTACTATTGGAAGGTCCAGTGCTATTTGAGAGGAAGGACATTATGTCTTTTTAGGACACGAACATTTGTTTTCTTTGTTCCCCCACGTGGACAAAATCCACCTATCCACATATATTCTTCTTTATCATAACACTTTATGTATGATGCACTCCTGATTACATTTTGATTTGGATATATATTATAAAGTTAAAAAATTGCAGCAAAGGCTCTTGTTTATTCATTTCTCTCACCACCATTTTCACACATTCACTCAGCTAGTCGGACATCATAGGGGACCCACAGAACCCCCGTCATTCCAGACGCTTGCTAAGTCTCCCTCCTATTCTAGGGGGAGTTCCTAGTCTTTCCAAACCACCAACCCCTCCTCCTCACACTCCTATGAGTTCCACTATTTTGGAATCCGCTTTACTTGGTTCCACCTTACTTGGGTCCAATTCCCAAGCTCCACCATCCATTCGCTCTCCGTTACACAGAAGAGGAAGGCCAACTTCCTCTCACGGGGGAAGTAAAAACCTACCTAGTCCCCCTCAAGGGTCAGGTTCACAAACCACTCACACCATGGCTCGAACTAATCCTCCGCCACCACTACAGATTCCATACTTGGCCTCTCTCGACATACAAGATCTAAGAAAACACAAATGTCCCTATATTACATGACCCCATGTGGCCTGCAATGCCAACCAAACTACCTTCAGATATTCTCAAATTTGAAGAAAAGGCAGGAGACGATCCTACCAACCATGTCATGACTTTCCACTTATGGTGCTCTTCCAACATCAATATGGATGATTCCACTTGACTACAATTATTTCAATGCACACTCACTGGCAAATCATCCAAATGGTATGTAGACTAAAATTCAAGGTCCCATGCGACTTTCGAGTCCTTGGCCAAATCATTTTTGACCTTCTTCCAATTACCAATCTGCCATGACAATGGTCTTGAACTACTCTCTAATTTTAAACAAACCTCAACCACACATATCGCTGATCACATTCATGAGTGGTGTCAACAACATAGTTTGTACAAAGTAGAAACCACCAAACAACAGTGTCTTGATTGGTTTATTAGATCACTTGTTTCTCTTCTCAGTAAATATGTAGCTTCCACCTTCCCTCAATTAGAGGAAGAAGCCATCAATAAGGCTCAACAATACAACCTCATTTATTCACAATCAGGGTACTTGTACACAGTACTTCCTGATCTCCCAAAACCCATGCCATTTGGCCAAGATAAACCCAGGATGTCTCACTCAGCAGACGGATTGATTGGCAACACCACGCACCACAATCCACAACCCCAACAATCACCAATATATGGCACACCTCAATATCTACCGGCATATGGAGGAACCCATTCTTATCCCCCACCTCCTTATCAACAACCATACCTTATTTCCCTTCGTCCACCCATCATTGGACCACCACTAACACCCACAATACACCCACCAATCCCAACAAATTATGGTACTCCGTCTACCTTAGCTTATACTCTAAGTACTAGTGAAAGCGCCACAAATTCCTATGTACCTTACGGATCATTATCCCCACAAAATCCGTACTTTCCATTTCTTGATCCTCCACCGCCCATGGCTCCACCACAAGGACATCCACACGTTGGAGTGAATTTTGTTCAACCCTATCCCATTCAGCAATATCAAAATTTCGAACAACTGAATATGGAAAATCCAACCCATCAGTTGAATAATGCCAAAAAGAAAGGAAGAAACTAGAACAATAACAACCCAGGTCAAGGTGGGAATCACCCCCAATAGAACCAACCTACTGGGGGAAACCAAACCCAAAGAAATCAAAACCCCCAGGGGGAAACAAAAACAAATGTCAAGGGAAAAATAACAATAATCTTAGAACAAATTTCCCTTGTGCCCTTTGCAGTGAGTTTGGTCATTATACTCATCATTGCCCCCAAATCATTGATTTTAAACGAATGAAAGACTCAGGAAATGGACCACACCCTCCAACACTGCCTGCCCCTCAGCAGGCCCCACAAAAATACGTGCAACAACAACCCCTAGTCGTGCTACAAAATCCCATTCCACACCAAGGAGTGATGAACACCCAATAGGACATGCAGCCTACCCTACCACAAGTGGGACAATATCGCAACCTGAACAATATCGCAGATCGTACTATCCTTTTCACTAGTGAGGAATAAGTCCTTCTACAGACACGTAGTTGTCAATATTGTGCATCCGTTGAGTCTCCTCCCATGCCCCCAGAAACAATCCCCACACCAATAGAACCCTCGTTGGTGATTCCTCGCCCTAACACTGAAACACCTCTTCATATCCCTCACATTCCATTGCGTAGGAATGTCCACAACCCACAAGCTAGGGCGGCTCATAACTACAGTTTGGTGGATGACTTAGCACAATCCTCAGCTGCCATGTCAGTCTTAGAAGTCCTTCAAACTTGTCCCACTCAATGGAAATCATTTCTTTCCACCTTGGGGGAATTCGACCCCGCGGATACTCAACTCATAACATTTGATGTTGACAGCAGAGAACCTCGACTCCTTGCTCTCATCGCTTTTGAAATCCCCATTAAAATTCAGAACATTACATTTCATCNGCTAACACTATCCCATCACTAGAGATTCTTCATATTATTTCTCCAAAACCATAAACACTCCCTACTCCTCCATGGTTCTGGGATGAATTATACGAGGATTTACCCCCAATTCTCCCGTTAATTTCCCCATGGAAATTTTACACCCAACTACCATCTATAAACCTCAGTATCTCGATATTTGGTTCATGATGGGAGAGCCACCACAATCTCATTGCGTTCCCCCTTCTGCTTCTTTACCACTAGTATATAACCACATGGTGACCACCACCGATATCACTCTTTTAGATCCCCTGTATTCCCAGCAATTCCACTGCAATGAGGACATACTCGAGGAATTAACTACCCCTGACTACCCATGGGATGCGCTACACCATAGAGCGCTCTTCTTTTCATAAGAAGCCTTCACGCCTCCTAACCAACACCCCATATATGCAGTCGAAACCAAATATTTTATCCCATTAGGGCGTACCGACTGGTTCAACAACCCCATCCCTACCCTTGATGCTTTTGAAGAATGAAATATGGCCAACATTTCCCCTACCATCAAAATCGATATTTCCATAAAAAATGGAGTCATTGAGGAAATTACTATAGGCACCGCATGCACTCCTGAAGAATTCACCGCCTACAAAGCCCTCTTCCAAGAATACTGGGATATTTTTGCTTGGTCCTACATCAAGATGCCTGGCCTTGATCCCTCTATTGTTGAACATCACATAGATACCTGGCCTGATATCACACCGGTTCACCAAAAACAACGACCGCTACACCTGTCCAATGCCATGGCTATCAAAGTCGAGAATTACAAATTATGCACTGTAGGGTTCATCTACCCCATCGCTTATACCTCATGGGTTTCCAACCCTATACCCATTAACAAAAAACAGGGCACTATCCATGTATGCACAGACTTTCACGATCTCAATCACGCCTGCCCCAAAGACAACTTTCCAATGCCTTTTATCGATCAAATTATCGACGACTCCGTAGGCCATGAGGATTTATCCTTCATGGATGGTTTCTTTGGCTAAAACCAGATCCAAATCCACCCAGCCGATCAATACAAAACCACATTCACCACCCCTTGGGGTACTTTTGCATATTGTGTCATGCCTTTTGGCCTAAACAATGCTGGAACAACTTTCCAACGGGCTTTGACATACATTTTTCATGATCTAGTTCATATCATCCTCACATACTTGGACGACTTCACAGATTGATCTAAAAAATGCACCCAGCATCTTGATGATTCACAGATCTTCTTCCAATGGTGTCGTTAGTACAACATCCACTTGAACCTCCTCAAGTGTGTATTCTACGTCACTGTTGGGCACCTCCTTGAATTCATCATTTCCCAAAGTGGTATTATCGTAGACCCCCTCAAAGTCCAAGCGATCACAGAAATTCCNAGGTCCCATGCGACTTTCGAGTCCTTGGCCAAATCATTTTTGACCTTCTTCCAATTACCAATCTGCCATGACAATGGTCTTGAACTACTCTCTAATTTTAAACAAACCTCAACCACACATATCGCTGATCACATTCATGAGTGGTGTCAACAACATAGTTTGTACAAAGTAGAAACCACCAAACAACAGTGTCTTGATTGGTTTATTAGATCACTTGTTTCTCTTCTCAGTAAATATGTAGCTTCCACCTTCCCTCAATTAGAGGAAGAAGCCATCAATAAGGCTCAACAATACAACCTCATTTATTCACAATCAGGGTACTTGTACACAGTACTTCCTGATCTCCCAAAACCCATGCCATTTGGCCAAGATAAACCCAGGATGTCTCACTCAGCAGACGGATTGATTGGCAACACCACGCACCACAATCCACAACCCCAACAATCACCAATATATGGCACACCTCAATATCTACCGGCATATGGAGGAACCCATTCTTATCCCCCACCTCCTTATCAACAACCATACCTTATTTCCCTTCGTCCACCCATCATTGGACCACCACTAACACCCACAATACACCCACCAATCCCAACAAATTATGGTACTCCGTCTACCTTAGCTTATACTCTAAGTACTAGTGAAAGCGCCACAAATTCCTATGTACCTTACGGATCATTATCCCCACAAAATCCGTACTTTCCATTTCTTGATCCTCCACCGCCCATGGCTCCACCACAAGGACATCCACACGTTGGAGTGAATTTTGTTCAACCCTATCCCATTCAGCAATATCAAAATTTCGAACAACTGAATATGGAAAATCCAACCCATCAGTTGAATAATGCCAAAAAGAAAGGAAGAAACTAGAACAATAACAACCCAGGTCAAGGTGGGAATCACCCCCAATAGAACCAACCTACTGGGGGAAACCAAACCCAAAGAAATCAAAACCCCCAGGGGGAAACAAAAACAAATGTCAAGGGAAAAATAACAATAATCTTAGAACAAATTTCCCTTGTGCCCTTTGCAGTGAGTTTGGTCATTATACTCATCATTGCCCCCAAATCATTGATTTTAAACGAATGAAAGACTCAGGAAATGGACCACACCCTCCAACACTGCCTGCCCCTCAGCAGGCCCCACAAAAATACGTGCAACAACAACCCCTAGTCGTGCTACAAAATCCCATTCCACACCAAGGAGTGATGAACACCCAATAGGACATGCAGCCTACCCTACCACAAGTGGGACAATATCGCAACCTGAACAATATCGCAGATCGTACTATCCTTTTCACTAGTGAGGAATAAGTCCTTCTACAGACACGTAGTTGTCAATATTGTGCATCCGTTGAGTCTCCTCCCATGCCCCCAGAAACAATCCCCACACCAATAGAACCCTCGTTGGTGATTCCTCGCCCTAACACTGAAACACCTCTTCATATCCCTCACATTCCATTGCGTAGGAATGTCCACAACCCACAAGCTAGGGCGGCTCATAACTACAGTTTGGTGGATGACTTAGCACAATCCTCAGCTGCCATGTCAGTCTTAGAAGTCCTTCAAACTTGTCCCACTCAATGGAAATCATTTCTTTCCACCTTGGGGGAATTCGACCCCGCGGATACTCAACTCATAACATTTGATGTTGACAGCAGAGAACCTCGACTCCTTGCTCTCATCGCTTTTGAAATCCCCATTAAAATTCAGAACATTACATTTCATCGACGCATCATCGATGAAGGCCCATCCACATGTATCATGTCCAAGTCTGTATGGCAGAAACTTGGTTCCCCGGAACTCATACCATCTGCCATTACCTTAAGAGCTTATGACAGACGACCATCATCTCCTGAAGTGCTCTTTCAAAATGTCCCTGTAGAACTCGGGGGCAAGACCATTCTCATTGACATTGAAGTTATCGACGCCCCACTTGATTACAATATCTTGTTCGGTCGTAGCTACATGTACACTATGAAGGCAGTTGCCTCTTCCATCTTTCAAACCATGATGTTCCCCCACAACGGGAAGATCATTACAATTGACCAAGTTTCACATTATGAGCCTAACCCTTCTGCCAACATCGATAACATTCTCCCTCTCATCCACACTCATCCTGAAACATACCCACTCATCGAAATGTGGCTCGGAATTTTAAAAGATCCATCATTGTTAGGAACTTACCATGGCGCACCATAGCTCCTTCATCCTTCCAATCAAGTATGTGTCATATCATCCAAAGGAACTGCCATTGATGATACCCTTCCTCCTAGGAAGGATTCTCTCATATCAGACATCCCACTAGTCACAGAGCCCCTCCCTCATGAGTCTCCTATGGACTCATCAACTCCACTATTTCACGATTTTACCTCACCCCAAGGCCATATCCCCGTTTGGGAGACAGTTCCCCAAGCCATTACTCAAATCCCTTTCTTTTACCCTCCACCAGGCATACAAGCTTTCCAAGTAGTTGTAACACTTACTCTCCCTAATATGGTGTTGGAAATCCCAGTTTGGTATTTACATCCACTAGAGATGGTTCCTCAACCATCCCTTCCCCCTGAAACTGAAGGACTCCCGATGAAAATTCCCATACTCACTCCCACCATACCCCCGACACTCCCACCCACTGACCCCCCTGCTACAGTTGGGGCCAGGCGAAAGAAGAAGCAACCCACCGCTCCACTTCCCCTGTGCATCCAACCTCCTTTGTGTGCTATGCAAGAAATACAGACACCCCACCAACAAGTGACCATCTCTCCTCGAGTTACGTAATCTCATCTAGATCTCATCACCACTCATCGCTTCCACAAGTATTGTCGCTATCTCACAAAACGCAAGTAGAAAAGGCCTGCGAACCGAATTCTCTTACGCCATATGTTCAGAATATGACCATTATACACACCATTGCCCTGCGCTACCTTAATTCCGACAAACATTAGTAACCACACGCCAAATATTCCAGTAAGAACCTAGTCTAGTTACATCATCCCCACCAAACATCACTGACATCCATTATGTCACGAATTCAGTCAATGAATGTATGAGATGCCCTTGCTCTCTATGAGAATCCCTAGATCAATGCACATATCAATGTCCTATGATCATATAATATAGGTAATGCGAAGTGACCCTTATTCAAACCCCTACACCCCCTACAGAATTGATGGCTAACACTATCCCATCACTAGAGATTCTTCATATTATTTCTCCAAAACCATAAACACTCCCTACTCCTCCATGGTTCTGGGATGAATTATACGAGGATTTACCCCCAATTCTCCTGTTCATTTCCCCATGGAGATTTTACACCCAACTACCATCTATAAACCTCAGTATCTCGATATTTGGTTCATGATGGGAGAGCCACCACAATCTCATTGCGTTCCCCCTTCTGCTTCTTCACCACTAGTATATAACCACATGGTGACCGCCACCGATATCACTCTTTTAGATCCCCTGTATTCCCATCAATTCCACTGCAATGAGGACATACTCAAGGAATTAACTACCCCTGACTACCCATGGGATGCGCTACACCATAGAGTGCTCTTCTTTTCATAGGAAGCCTTCACGCCTCCTAACCAACACCCCATATATGCAGTCGAAACCAAAGATTTTATCCCATTAGGGAATACCGACTGGTTCAACAACCCCATCCCTACCCTTGATTCTTTTGAAGAAGGAAATATGACCAACATTTCCCCTACCATCAAAATCGATATTTCCATAAAAAATGGAGTCATCGAGGAAATTACTATAGGCACCGCATGCACTCCTGAAGAAGTCACCACCTACAAAGCCCTCTTCCAAGAATACTGGGATATTTTTGCTTGGTCCTACATCGAGATGCCTGGCCTTGATCCCTCTATTGTCGAACATCACATAGATACCTGACCTGATATCACACCGGTTCGCCAAAAACAACGACCGCTACACCCGTCCAAAGCCATGGCTATCAAAGTCGAGAATTACAAATTATGCACTGCAGGGTTCATCTACCCCATCGCTTATACCTCATGGGTTTCCAACCCTGTACCCATTAACAAAAAACATGGCACTATCCATGTATGCACAGACTTTCATGATCTCAATCACGCCTGCCCCAAAGACAACTTTCCAATGCCTTTTATCGATCAAATTATCGACGACTCTGTAGGCCACGAGGCTTTATCCTTCATGGACGGTTTCTTTGGCTAAAACCAGATCCAAATCCACCCAGCCGATCAATACAAAACCACATTCACCACCCCTTGGGGTAATTTTGCATATTGTGTCATGCCGTTTGGCCTAAACAATGCTGGTGCAACTTTCCAACAGGATTTGACATACATTTTTCACGATCTAGCCCATATCATCCTCACATACTTGGATGACTTCACAGATTGATCTAAAAAATGCACCCAGGATCTTGATGATTCACATATCTTCTTCCAATGGTGTCGTTAGTACAACATCCACTTGAACCTCCTCAAGTGTGTATTCTACGTCACTGTTGGGCACCTCCTTGAATTCATCATTTCCCAAACTGGTATTACCGTAGACCCCCTCAAAGTTCAAGCCATCACAGAAATTCCACCCCCCCCGTCCCGTCGAAATTTACGCCAACTTCAGAGCCTACAAGGAAAAGCTAACTTTTTAAGACAATTTGTCCCAGACTATGCCACTCGAGCACACAGTTCCCTTTGCTTACTATGCCACGACATCCCATTCCATTGGGATGAACATGCCCAAAAAGCATTCAATGATCTTAAAATGGTGCTCTCCAATGCCCCTTTAATTAGTTCACCCGACTATAATAGTGACTATATCCTCTACATATCAACATCAACTGTCTTAGTAGCAGGATTTCTCGTTCAAATCGGCGATGATGATCATGAGCATGTCATTTACTACATTAGTAAAAAACTCTCAGGGCCACCCTTGAAGTATAAACACGAAGAGAAACTAGCCCTTGCAGTCGTCCTCACAGTCCGAAAACTGCGTCATTACATTCTGCTTCGCACAACAAAAGTCATAGCGGATTCCAACCCCATGCAATACTTGCTTAGGCGTCGGTAAATTAATGGCAAATTTTCCCGATGGATCATTATCCTTCAGGAGTATGATCTCAAATTTTCAACACCCAAGATAAAGAAAGATCTCATCCTCGCTGAACTTGTCACAGCCTTCCCCTCCAATACTACCAGTCCCCCCGTCAATACCGACTTCCCCAATGAACATCTCTTTTACATCACTTTGGATGATCCTTGGTACAACGACCTCCTTATCTACCTCCGAACCCAAAATTTTGGTAACCACCTCTCACGAGATGACCGTCGTCGTATTCGCCACCAGGCCCCTTGCTATCTCCTCATCAGAGCTATCTTATATCGGCAAGGGATTGTCACCATACTCCGTCGATGCTTGACTATTGACGAGGGTGATAGAGTCTTGAATTACTTACATAGCGGCGCGTGTGGGGGCCATCTCTCGGGGATATCCACTGCTCAAAAAATCATCTGTGAAGGTTACTTTTGGCCTACATTGTTTCATGATTTCATTCATGCCGTGAAGCAATGCAATAAATGTCATCTTTACACCAACAAAACATGAGCACCACCTGCTCTTCTCCACCCAGTCATTACTACAAGCCCCTTTTGTAAATGGGGCATCGAATTCATGACTTGTAACCCACCATCCAACAATGGACACAAATACATCTTTGTCACGATCGATTACTTCACAAAGTGGGTTGAAGCCATGCCTACCTTTAACAACACCGCTGACACCACAACGTGTTTTTTCTTTAATCACATCATATCCCACTTTGGAGTACCACTCCAACTAGTCTCTGATCACGGGAAAATTTTTGAGAATGAGATTTTTGTCAAAATCTCATCCCAGTTAGGATTCTCCCACGACTTTACCTCACCATATTGCCCTCAGTCCAATGGACAGGTTGAAGCAATTAACAAGGTCCTCAAGACCATGTTACAATGCACAGTTAACAAACATAAGACTATTGGCATCATATGTTATTTTCCATGCTATGGGCTTATCGTATGATTGTGAAAATGACCACTAGTTTCACCCCATTTCACCTAGTCCACGGGGTCGAGGCCACTCTTCCTATCGAGTGACAAATTCCCACATTACACACCATAATTTATCTATTACCCGACACTGCTCCAATGGAGCAACTTTTGCTGCACTTAGAGTCCCTGGATGAAGATCGTCGATCTTTGTTACAGAACAATGAGGTAGCCAAAAGATGGTCAAAGGCCAACTTTGATCGCCATGTCAACCTTTTCTCATTTCACAAAGGTGACCTCATCCTCGCTTACGATATTGCTTACGATACCCTCGGTCATGTCAAATTCAGATCACTCTGGCATGGCCCTTATATTATCCAACATTGCCTCACCAAAGGCACATACATCCTGGCTTCCCTCAAAGGCCTCTCTCTCAAAGAACCTGTCAATGAGTTATACTTGAAGAAATTTTACACCTAAGAGTAGCCATTCTACATTAGGTTATTTCTTTTATAGCGTTTTTAATCTTTTTTCCATACCTCACATCTAAACTATCATTTGTTTTATTGAAAAATGCTTCCTCCACCAACTTACCACATTGGTTACACCGACGACGCCGACCGTTGGACACAGAATCTCGCTTTGGTTGCTTGGGCCCTATATTCCCCTCACATGAACTACTCCACTCCAGCGGCATATGTTTGGGTTCAACAACCAACAACCAAGCTGAGTACACTACCATCATTGGCCTCCTCGCTGATTCCAACCATCATTGTATTCGTCACCTTAGCATCTTACTTGACTCCCAACTTGTCGTTCTCCAAATCAACAATGTGTACCGTGTCTGCGATCCTTGCCTCTTTTGCAAATTCCTGCAAGTTAGACTTTTATCTTGACATTTTGATTTCCTTACATTTACACATATTCCAAGACAATTTAATCAAATTACAGATAACCTAGCTAACATTGTACTCGATTGGCATATATCACATCAAGATACCTTCACACACACATAAACCATCAAGAGCCTGTCACAGCATATAAAGATTAGACATCATCAATACCATTAAAAAACAAAAATTCTCACACACATAAGAACATCACAAAGACCCCAAAATGTATATCCATCTCTCTCTCTCTATCTATCTATATATATAAATCGATCAACAGTGCCATCAAAATGTTTACATATAGATAGAATACATTGTATACAAAATCCGTAGGCCAGTGAAGCACCTCGGTAAAAAAATGGTGTCACTAAACCAAAATGGGCTCACCATCCTATATATAATATACAAAAATACAAAGAAAGACACTCATGGTGCCTCTAGAGCACCACCTCCTGGCCCTCCCTCAGGCGGTCCCTCCAGACTTGGAGGTAACCGCTCGGTCATCGTATTACCTGGTACTATTTCTCACTGAACCACAGTCTGCCACATCAGCAAAACCCCCACACACTGCTCCAATATGCCCTCATCCTAGATGTGCAACCACATGCCCTCAGGCACTTCCTATAGCATTGCTTCTAAGCGGCGACGAATATCCTCAAAATATCCCCCGGCCTCATCCGGAGGAGCATGCGATGGCCTTGCACCAAGGTCGTCGAAATGATGTCTCCTAGCCGCTCTCTCCTTGCCAGCTGGTCTTGCCTCGAAATCCTTGCTCCATCGTCTCTCACCCGCCTATGGATCCCCCCGCAAAGGCCTCACCGACCCCTAATGAGCCGGCGCTCTCACCAACTCAACCTCACGCCCATGAGGTCCCACATCTGCACATATAAACAAATAAAGGATAGCAAAAGCATCCATCTAAAAATAAATACGTAGGTCATACTATCTCAAATATCAACATATCAAACAAATCAAAAACATACCTCGGTGGTCAAACACCTCTCCCAGAGGTAACACCATATCCGGATCACCCCGGAAGTCAACCCCACAGTATGGATACTGCAGTATGATCTGTGGCATCTGCCACCACACCTGTGTAGCCTCGGCCGTGGAAAAATGGCCACCCTCACCACCACCGTGGCGAATCAAAATTCATGACCAACGCTTCAGTCACGGCTCTCGCACACCAGGTGCGCCCAATAAAACTCTAGGGCGCAACATCGACACCCTCTCCAAGAACCATGCCACCAAGGTGGACCCAAAGGAAAAGTCACCTGAGTCCGCAACTCGACACTTGTCGAGATGCCCTACCAACTTGGCATGCAACATCAATCCCCAGGCAAAGTTCTTTCCTGCCAATGCCCTCCCCATAATCCTTAGCTACCCACCACTGATCTGCTAAGTCACAAGGGACCCATAAACCCTCACAACCATCGTTGCTACACAATGGTGAACCAAAGCATCCATCACCCCAATACTCACTACGGAGCCTAACATCAAGTCATCTCTCGAACAATACCTTCAGCCCAAGGTAGCCAACTGCCCGTCCCTAGGTAATACAGGCTCTGCTAGTAGGGGCGTTCCCCGAAAAGGAAGCCCAGTTAGAAAGTAGACATCCTCCATCACAGTGAAGGCTAGCTTCTCACCTCGCACCATAAAACAATGAAGATCTGGACTCCACATCTGTATCAAGAACTATAGAAGGTACTCCTGGGCCCGGATCAAGGGGCACTCAAAAAACTTTAGTAGCTCACAAGGTGCCAAAGTAGCACAAACCATCAGCTCCTCAATAGCCATGACCTCCCTCAGCTGTGACCAGTCTCACTCATGCCAATGAGCCGACATCATCCCAATGATCACCTACAACCACATAGTCCAGTCCTAGATCATCCATTTCAAACATTAACACATTAAAATCTCCCAAAAAGATGAGTTTTTCACCCATGAGCCTTGCCTCCAAGGTGCGACTATTCAAACCCACAGGTGCGCACTAATGCATGCCTGTTCACCCCACAGGCATGCCTATTCACCCCACAGGGGTGCACACATGCACACCTGTGAACGTACTCCTGTCCGCCATACAGAAGTGCATTGATGCACTTTTCTCACATACACAGGCACACATCACGGTGTGCATGTCCGCCACACAGCTACACACCCATGCACAGTTGTTTAGCTAACAGGCGCGCATACAATGCGCACCTTGTTTCTCCCTTAGGGCATACCCATGTGCAGATTATTGGATAACAAGCGCACACCCATGCTCACATATTTTTGGATCGTCCATGCAGAGGGGGGCCCACACCCACCAAACTCCCTGTACAACCCTCCGTACAGGCCCTGCCCACACATAGAAAACCTAATTATATGCAGGACGATAAGACCACTAACCTGAATCTCGTTGGTCCTGAATCGACTACCTCATTCTCCCAAAATCTCCAAATCTCCATTGAATATCTCTCATCCAATCACACTTCCAATAGGTACAAATGAGGTGGCAATGTGGGCCCTACAGCTATGTATAACCCTTTTTGTCGAACTTCCAAACCCCCTTCTGGGAGCTTCAGATGTTCATTTTTTGATTCGTCTTCAGCCACGGGATCAGTACCGCATCCTCTACATCAAGACATTCCCCGCGCCTTTGTTCATCCTTAGCCCATAGGGAGCCATTTTTCCATACCCCATCCCAATACGCATGCTCATGTTCAAAATTATCAAATAAATACGTGTATGTTCGATTCTCTTCAGATATTGTTCATTTCGGGTATTTGGTTTTCATGTGTGTAGGTACTTGGTCATCATACATCAACTAAACCCCTTCAGGTATATAATCAACACTGACATGTAATCATTCCCTCTAAATCTCAATTGCATCTCCAGTCACACCCTCTGAATTTTTCCTTTAGTGTCCCCACATCCGGTTCTGCAGTACCGCCACCTCCATTGCATTTTTGGTACTATCACCCAATAGCACTCTCCTTCACATGAGTTGTCCCATTCATAGACCCCTTGGCACTTTGACACTCATGCTCTTTTCAACCCTTTAGGAATGGGAGTCTCGATAGTCTTACATCATGTCACGAATTAGCCACATATTCCTTCTCCTCATTTTGCTAACCTACCCACTAGACTCCCAGGGCACTTCCTCATAGATTATTTTGACTGCACCCCTGCAGCATCATTTACCATCCATTCTGCCCATCATCAGTCTGCCCCTCCTCAGATTCCCCTCCATACATTTCCCTACTACAAAAACCAACCTATGGGGCCCCCACCCTCCACTTGTTTTTTTTTTTCCCACCAACTTGCGCCATCCCCAGGCCAAGCCATCCTACACTGGGGTACTCGTTTGTGTATCTGCATTATTATCCCCACAATTTTTTTAATTCTTTTTGTAATTAAGCCGTTATTTCCAGCATGTTACATAGATTTTTTTCATCCCCTTTGGCGACCTTCCTGGCAAACGCAACCCATGTCACCTTTGGTTGGGGAACTCCTTATCTTCTACTCTTATTGCCATTGTCCATATACTCTAAGTATCCCATAGGCCACGTACTTCTTCTCTCTGAGTTTGTTCACTTTGTCTCGCCTCTGGCACAAATTATCCCACGTCCTATTGTCCCCCTGACACTCAACCTAGTTGAATGGTTGCAGCCACTTATACTTTGCATATACCCCCAACCAAGGGCAGTCTTGAGTCTTCACACCTCTTGAATTCGTCCATGTACCTCCTCAGTTCCTAACCTCACCTCATTGATTTCACAAAGACCTTTGCTTCTTGGAGTCATGTCTCCCTTTTTTGTCGACATCATCACAGTTTCCAGAAGGTCGATAGTATCTTGACTCTCATTCCCTTTCCAATGAGAGGTATCGGATGGCACAAGGAGAACCATAATTTTTCCCTACTATTTTTGACCCCCATAACATTCAACTTCAACACTTTCTCATGTTACAGTGGGTCTTACTTAGTGACTATTGCAGTTGTTTCTTATATTTTCCGAAGACCTCTAAACTTGGTTGGGATATCAATACCTACAGAATCCATGATACTTCTTACAGGTGTCATTACCTATTGTTCAGAGTATGTTCCTCCTCAGAATGGTCCTCCGCCTTTATCACAACTGCCCTCGAGGGCCCTGTAGTTTTCTAGATCAACACATAGTTTCAGTTACTATACAACACCCGTCTTGTTGAGTTACATGACACAAGCATGGGGCATGCCCACCTCATTTGTACACATTTTATTTTACACACCTTCTGGAAGGATGGGTCCTACAGGTTCCCTTCTCCCTCCAACGGGGTCACTCTTGATAGTTGATCTAAAAAATTGAAGAAGACTTGAAAAACTTGAAAATTTATTGCAAGTGAATGTTATGTGTTTAAAGCAAAAGAATAAGTGTTATAACCCTAAAATGCACCATACAGGTTTACCTGGCATCAGGCCAACTCATGCCTCTTCATAGCCAAAGCCATGCTGAGTAATTCCTCAAAATTCACTTAAAAACA
>JZKD02S0029332.1:11850-26528 GCA_000966675.3 Picea glauca | reverse complement strand
CCAGTTCAAACTATATTTCCAGAACTTAACGAGGAAGGAAAAATCATATTGGAGCCTGAAGCCATCACTGACACAAGAATTCGCCAACTGAGGAATAGATCCATTTCAGAGTATCACGTTAAATGGAGGAAACTATCGGCTGAAGATTCCACTTGGGAAGATGAGTCTTTTATACAGAAGCATCCAGAGTTACTCAAGCATTGCAGACAATACTTGTCTCAAGGAGGGGGGGGCATGTTAAGCCCTAAATAATGGCTCATTACCCCTTAATTGGGGTATATTACATTAGCAACGTTATTTTGTTTATGTCGACTTGAGTCCATTAGTTGTAATTGTACCTCCTAGTCTCCTATATATACCAAGGAGACATTTTATTTTGGAATCATCTTGTATTTGGACATTTATGTGGGGTATAAGGAGGTTGCCCCCTCGAAGAGGCTTATTACCTGAAATTATCTCATTTTCAAGGCGTTGAGTACTTATTCTGAGCTTTTTCTATGCTATATTGATATATGGTTCTTAACATATGTATATTTCTATTTTGGAATATAAAGTTTTTTCTTTCTCGGAAAAAAAATAATATTTTTTACTATTTTTAATATATTTTTGTATTGAAATGTATCAAAATCCTAAAATACATACCTCTTTTATTTATGCTACATATTTTTATCCACTTAACCATTTTTAAAATAAGTTATAAGTATGACTAGAATAGACTGAGATCTACAATACAAAAAATAATAAAAATTGTTTGATAGAGTGCGCAAGGCATTGTAATTTCGAGCATATAACGACTTTCATAATTTAAAAAAAATATAAAATTAATATTATAAATTTAAAAAAAAAAAGCCCACAACGATGTGTTTTCTACAATTGTACAATTTTTTCAGGAAATTTCATCGTTAAAGTACTCAACACCTACACTAATGGAAACATATACATTATATTTTGCTTGAAAAATAACATACCACTAGTAGAAAAAAGTCAAATTTCACATAGTTATTCACAAATTTTATAAATAAAAATTGTATATTCAGAAAGCTAGTTCAATTTCCTACATTTCATATTTTGACACCATATTCAAATTCATTACAAAAGTACTTTGAATAATCTCTCCAAATTAACAAATTGTTTTTTTCTATGTTTGCATTGTCACTATCGCATATATATAATTTTAAAATTATACAAAAAAAAAATTATTAATTGTAGGAATACTCTACTGCAATAAATCATTAGTACTTTGCAATATGACTTATTTAAAATCACAATTTTAATTTTGTTTTTCAATTTCAAATCCTAATAACAACCTAATAAAGTATGCAATCGTTTTATTATCTTTTTTTTTTAAGTATAACAATATCAAAAGATTACCACTATCTCCCAAATGTCATATAAGAACATGTCTAGATTAATTTGCATTAAAATACTTCACATCAAATTGATGGACATTCAATAGTTGATTTTTAAAAATTGTCCATGAAGTATCAAAATCAAACTTCAAAGAAATATATATATGGATACTAACATCTAATATATAGGACATTCTCCTATAATTGGCATAGGAACATAAGATTTTTATTAACCAGGTTTAAAATAAGACTTCCATTTTTATTTTTCCTTTCACATAATATAAGCTTACTAACATCATGCTATCATGATGATTTATCAATGTCTTAATGGAATGGATCATTATAACAATTGAGAAAAGAAATAAAATTACTATACATATCAATAAGAAATCATTTAAAACCTATTTATAATTTCAACCTATAATTTTAATTTATAATAATGAATTGTTATCTATTAATTTGAGAACACTCGTTATTGTAATAATATAGTATTATTACTTTTTAAGCTAGGAGTGAAAAGAAATCATAACTCTGCAATATGATTACTACATTAGCATGAAGTTCAATAAATACACAAAATGCAACCATTGGTCCTCTCCAATGTATGACTCTTAATATCACCTATGACGCTTCATATGTACATTACTGTTACAAAGACTGAGATCCCAAGGATTATGTGTCCAATATTCCCCCCCTTAATCCGAAGGGGTGTGTGTGAGTCCAAGCATCATTTTGAACTTCTCAATTTTTTCTCTTCCAAGAACTTTGGTGAAGATGTCTGCAATTTGCTCATTTGTGGAACAATGTCTTAAGTGAATTACAATCTTCTTCTAGTTGACAATACTTCTGCAATCAAGTATTGATCAAGAATCCGAGATTCCATGATAAAATCAAGCACATCAACACAAAGTATCACCTAATTCGATATCATGTAGAGGCCAAGACTACCACTACAATCTCCTTTGTTGTTTCTACAACTACCACATATTTTGCCTCTATTGTGGAATCTATTGGAACCGATTATTTGTGTGATCTCTAGGAGACAGTTGTTGATCTTGTTAGCACTCTGTAATTTTCCCAAGGCTGTGGGGGAAATCACAAAGGTAACATCAAACTACTTGGAGTCCTGGATCTAGCCCTCCAAGATTCAGAGAGGGCTCTCTCTGTCTGATCTAGCTTGGTTTGGAATAGGATAATAGGTTAGTTATTAAAGTATAGGGGTTTGTTTTGGTTTTGATATATTTGGTTGGAACAACAGAGGAGGGTCATTGGGCAATGGATTCATAGAGGTCGAGGTGATCAATTTGTAGAAGTATCAATCTAAAGTGAAACAAGGCAAGGTATACATACCACTGGATCCGGTAAATTTGAATGAAGTGAAATAGAAGAAAAGAGAAAGGATAAATTTAGCAACAAAGCAATGAAGAATTATTCCACTAAATATCAGAAGAAAACATTTATATTATCCCCATTAAGAATCAGAGTGTATCTTTCAACAAATTGTGTTCCTAAAACTTCTGTAAGAATATAAGAATGAAAGGAAAAACATATGGAAACGAACAGAATTTACAGGAGAAGCACTTCACCAATAGCTATGGCACATGAATCCTGAAACAATATGATCTTGTACCCTTGCAGATTTGAAAGAAAAGAGGCTCTGTGAGATCATTACAATAATTGGGAAAGTATTCCTTCAATAGGTTCCAACCCCTGACTTCTTACAAGTCATGACTTAAATAGGCCAATAAAATTCACTAACTGCCCTAACTTTTAAGAAATAAAACCTTATCATGCATTACAAATTCAAGATAGCAATGAAAACTGCTACAGAAAATAACTCATGTGATTAAAACAAATTGCTTGACAAGGGTTGCCAATTTGATCTTCCATCGATCCTTTACTGCTAGGTGTTGCCCACTTGGTTGCAATGTGTCTTGAGCTACTTGAAAGATGCTGAAAACAAATCTGGGATTGCTCTTTTCATTGACTAACTTCCACCTAGTTGACATTTCCTCTTTGAACTCTCCATTTCTTACCTTGATATATGCAGGAAATTTGGTGATATGAAACCAATCCTCTGCCAACTGTGCCCGAGGTGTCTTTGATTAAATGAACCTGCCTGAAAGTGTGGATCAAATTGATACCCGAATGATGAGAAAAATCTTCAACCACCTACAAACTTTGATAAAAAATACCTAAAAAATTGTGATTTAACTTCCACCTGTACTCTGTGAATGTCCATGTCTTTAATGGATGATGTGGAGCAGGAGTTGAAAAGAAGAATACATTGCCATACATGGTTGTGATAATGAGATCAATATCATCACCTCCATCAAAATTATCATCTAGAACCATGCTCTTCCATGACTCCCTCATTCATATTTACAACACTTTGTACCACATGATATACCCATGATTCCAAATATCTTGTCCTTGTTTGCAGCTAAAAAGTGCCTCCTTGTGTGATCTATATTAATGTATTTCTTATATTGAACAGCAACTAGGATGGGAAGGTAGTAGAGTGGAGAATCATGTGTCGAAGAATCAACATCAGTCTCAAAATTTATCCAAGACCAACAAGCCAATTGCATGTTGTTGAGTTCCAATGGAGGGCAACTTACATTGTTGAGGGTAGAAAAAATATTCTTTGTCATTTGGATTTTTTTTTTAAATGCATTCAAAGAATGAAAATCTAAGAGAAGAACTTCTAACTAAAATAGGGATCAAATACTTGCACAAACTTCTTGTATATTTGAGCACCCTGAATATGTAGCTTTCATTTTCTCCACAATAAAACCTGTGTAGCCTTTGCATATTTTGACTCTTAAGGAGTCATTACCCAAATTGGACCCTGTAGATGTCCTAAGAATACGAGCTACAAGAACAAGAGCATCATCAGTATAAACAAACCTCCCATCCTCTACCTTCATAAATTGATTTACTAGGTGTTCTTCAAGTTCATCGGATAAGGCACACCTCAAAACAAGTTCATGTAACAAGTTAAGGCATGCTTTGTGAAAATGTTCAAGGAAGTGTTTTTCATAGGGCACATCTGAAGCACCACCCCCCTCCATTCTTTCATAACAACTAAAACTGTGGTTGTAGCATTCGTAAAAGAGCATTGAAATGTTCTTCATTAAGCTGGCGACTTGCTTCTTTTTAAATAGAAGAATCTCAATATGAAGAAAAATGCACTCTTTAAGAAAACTAAACACTTCAACAACTCCTTGTAAAGGTATATTACTAGAGTCAGAAACACTGTCATTTGCAGGGCAAGGTTGTTCATGTCCATCAGACATAAGTACTTGCCTACCAACCTCTGAGAAAAGATCTCCAAAGAGAGAATCATCTTCATGACCACTTGAAAACTTTGCATCATTTACTCCCAGCAAACTGAGGTTTAGACAGATCGATTTATTGCTCAAGCACATGCTCCGTCCACAGTGTTTTATTTTAACTTTGTGACTAAGATCTTCCCTGGAGCATTTATGGCTAAGACCTGTTAAAAATGCCTAATTGTTTATCATCATATCTGCAGCCTATAGGAAAACTGCAAAATTGATATATAAATGTCATAATGTACAAAGACCCTCTCCTAAATTTAGGTAATTGAAATCTCAGTTGTAACAGCGTTGTGAGTTTGCTAGCAATCAAAATCTTCCCAAATAACAATGATTTTTCTATAGGCTGAAAGATCTAAACTTGCATCCTTTCTAGGCTCTAGAATTCATAGATATATAATAACTGGAAATCTCAGGAAATGGAATTAGACACACCCTTTGCAAGAAGAGTTTTTTCAGTTCTAGGATCTCCATAAAGAATGATTCTCTTTGGGGGCCTTATACCAATATCTTCATGCATTCAAGAATGAGTTGAAACAAAGAAAAATACATCAAGGCAGCCTAGATTACAATTATTTAGATGCTATCAGATGCTTCCTTGATAAATAATTATTGCAAAACTTCCAGGGTATAGGGGAGAAACAAGATCTATTAAGTCTGCAATCAATACATTATTCTCGACAAAGTTAGAGTTCAATGATGCAAGCGATCAATTTGGATGGTTATCTTATTAGTATCATGTGGGTTTTCCTCCATGATAAAGCCTTTAATTGACACCTGACAACCAATACATACAGGCCCAGGAACTTGGTATCTCCCCATGGTGTTTGTTGCTTGCCTGCAACCCTGAACTCTTGTTGAAAACTACAGAGTCCTCTGGGCACCTGGCATATATCACAAAAGGTGCCATCTATGATCTCACATGCTAATGCTCCTCGTGGGTGTATGTGCCTTGAGCTTTAGAACCAACATCAACAAGATCACATCCTTTGGACACCTACGCGGTCGCCTGGGCACCTGGCACTACATTTTATATATATATTTTTTACTCTATGGGAAATATCCCACATGCACCGGGTAAAATGAAGTGTTGGTGTTTATATGATCCAACACTTACATAGCATTTCAATGAAGTGAGCCCGAGGCTACCCACTTGTGCTTGGCGCTTAACGCTTGGGCGTTGTCTTGTATGTTGTTTGATTTGGTAAATAATATGTGTTGTTGTTGATGACTACAGGTGTGTGGCTTGAGGATTGAATATTGGCCTTCGGGCCCAAAATTTTGGAAGAAACTTAAATTAAATAAAACCTTGTTATAAATCCCAAGAGCCAAACTTGGGCTAAAAAAAAATAAAATTTAGCCAAAATTACAAATTTTTTAAACCTGCTCTGAATATAAAAGCTACCACTACATCATGCTTTTAACCCTTTGTCCAAATAACCCGAGAAACCAAAGTTCATTCCAAAACCAATTTTAGGCCGAGATTGTAAAAATTAGAATGTGATAACAGCTGAGATGTATTGAGATATTTCTGCCACCTTCCCATCTTCACTATTTTTGAGAAATTTGCTTTATGCCTGAAATAGATATCAGTCGAAATATTGATTTCCCTATAAATTATAGGGTCCTAACAAATCCAAGACTCATGAGATAGCCTGAAGTTTTTTGATTAATTGGGTTGGTTGTCATTGATGTCAACCCTTGATAAAGTCTGGTAGTGAATTCTGGTAGCACAATGGTTTGGGTAATGGACCCAAATTTGTTTGATGGATAATGGTATGAGTTTTGATATATTTGCAGGTAAGGATATTCTGTATGGATAGTACATGTCATGCCATTTCCAGTGGTATGTGGAACGTCACATAACTCCTCACGGTTAGAGAGTTATGGCCATGTGAAGTTGGAGAACCCTCATGAGTCATCTAGAAGCCCCAAAAGGTCAAAGCAGTCAAAGTGGTTACAAAGAAGAAATTATTTAAATAATAAAGTGAAGTGATTAGTGTACTATAAGTCAAAGTGGATACAAAAGAAACTATTTAAATAATAAAGTTAATGGAGAAATTACTAAGTGGACAAGTGGTTAGAAGTGGGTTAGCCCTAAAATAAGGAAAGTGAGTTAAGATTGTTAGAAGGTAACCCCTTGAGGAAGCTATATGAAAGTATAAATAAGAGGAAAGGGTCTCTCATTTTTAATTACACTTGAGAATATTGAATATTTTCAAGTGAGTCAGGTAACCAAAGGATATCTAAGCCAAATTTAAGAGGGAAGGTGAAGAAAAGAAGGCCGAAATTCAAGGGAGAATAAATTCTTTTGATGATGCTTTCTAAGGTATGTTATTTACAGGTCATCTCACCATTTTCGCAATAAAATTTTGTATAGAATGATTCAGACTGTGAAATTGGGATTCTGTTGAGGAAACATATCCAAGTAGATTTGATACAAATTTCATCATGTGGGTCATTGTATTTTTGGAGTTACACTCCGTGGAAAATAGGGTTTGTGGCTAGTCCTGAAACTAGTCTAAAATAGGTGTTTCGAGTAAAAACGTCATAACTTATTCATAACAGAATCAAATTCAGTAAGAAAAAATGTGTTGGTTAGAGTATAGTCTGTAGTATTTTGTGTTCATTTTTCAGATCCATACAACAAATATTATGTACGGGGCACGCTCTACAATTTCTCTCTCGAGAATAACCCAAAATTCAATAAGGTATGCCATTTTTTCTATAAGTCCTTTTCTGGAGGAATTGCACAAACAAAATGAAGAACATTGTGTACCATTTTTAGAACTTCATTCATTACACGTACATAGTTATGATTATTCCAGGTTAGGGTTGTTGACTAATCCAAAACTATTCATGTGAGACTAAAGTAAATTTTGATGAAAATGCTAGTCTCTTGTTGTTAAAGTTAAGGAAGGTTTGTAGGTATGTGATCATATACACCAGGTATATTATAGAGTTAAAAATCATATTTGGATGATGAAATTGATGAGGGATTTTGGTTGAGGTACATGTTAGGTACATTGTTGAGACAAGTAGTTGATGAGTTGGCACATACATGAGGTGTATAGTTGATGATGTTGGTACATCTTGATGATTTATAGTTGATGAGTAGTTGATACATGATTGGTACATACTTGGTACATGGTTGGAGGCACTTGTTAGTAGTATTGTTGACACATGGTTTATGAATGATGTAGAAAACTTGTCTTGGTATATTATTAGAAGCACATATTGATCTTGGTGATGATTATGAGTTGTTGTGTTATGTTTGGTTGATGCACATCTTTGAGAGTTATCTTGGTGATTGATCTTGGTGATTGATCTTGGTGAGTAGATATAATTTGGTTGATAATATTGATGAGACAAGTTGTTGTGATAGGTTGTTTGGACAAGTTGTTGTGATAGGTTATTTGTACAGGTTTGGTGCATGGTTGATGCACTTGTTCATGGTACAGGTTGAGGTACAGGTTGGTGCATCGTTGATTCCCCTGTTTATGGTACAGGTTGATTACAGGTTGCTTGGTATAGGTTGGCGCATGGTTGATGCACTTGTTTATGGTACAAGTTTATTACATATTGAGGTACAGGTTGATGCATGGTAGATGCATGGTTGATGCATGCAGGTTCAGGTTATTGGTACAAGTTGTTTGGTGCAGGTTGATTGGTACATCTTTACAGTAGTATATCTCACAATGATAGTGTGACAGTGGTTCCATCATTCTACTCATATGTCAGGATGGTTGGATGGAGAAAGGACAGGTGGTTGTAGCCGGAGAACATAGGGGGTTGTAGCCTCCTTTTGATTGTAGCCAGAGAATTGGGGAGTTGGAGCTTCCCTCAGGTTGTAGCCTGAGAAACTTGGGGGCTCGAACCTCCTTCCAATTGCAGCTGGAAAACAAAGGAAGTTGGTGCTTCCAATGAATATAATTCTTAAAGACATATAAGAAAAATCATTATGTGGTTTTCTCTCGCTTTGGGTTTTCACGTAAAAACATTGGTGTATTGTGTATGTGTATAATTGTTCATTTGTTCATTGTTTATTTACTCTACAACTATTGGATGATAATGCTACATTGATATAAAACTTGCATTTGTGGTTAAAAAGGATTGAATTACTTTATTACTAATTCAACCCCCCTCTCAGTAATCCAACAATTGGTATCAGAGCAGGTTCCTTCATGAAACAGTTTAACCACTGGAAGGAGATCATGGATTATTATAAGAATGGAGTACTCATGCTTAATGGTCAGAATGGTTTAAAGTATGAGATGTGGAGCAAAAGGACAAAAGTATTTTTACAGAAACAGGGGAATTATATTTGGCTATCAGTTGTTACAGGATATGATAGTTCAAAAAGGGAAAAGACTGCAACCAAGAAGGAATTGAAGAAGAATAACAAAATAGCAATGGATTTCATCTGGGAAGGATTACCTAATCTAGTAAGAGAAAAGGTTGGTAAATGTTCATCAACCAAATAACTTTGGGGTAAGTTACATGACATATATTCTTCACCCATCGCATATACAGACAATGCCAAAGAAGATGCAGATACAGATCAAGAATAATTATGTTCACCATGTCAAACAGATTAATAAGATGAAGACTACATAATCACCAGAGATATGGTGTTTTTCTTTAATTGTGAAAAACACAGACATCTTGAAATAGAGTGCCATGAAGGAAATGGAACAAAAAAACTAATTGAAAAGGAAGACAATTATGAAGCAGAGTTGATTAGTGCTTTAGATGAATTAAGAGAAGAAAACAAGTCACTTAAGAAAGAATTGATGAAACAAAATGAAAGTGTTCACATTTTTTAAGAATACTAGCAGGTAATCGATAACTTAAGAACTCAACTAGAAGAACCCAGAAAGATAGAAGAAAATCTTGAATATCAAAAGTAGTATTTGGAATCCAACATAGCATCACAGAAGGAAGAATCATAAATGAGAGAGAAGATATTGACAGATCATCTTAAGGAAAGAACTAACGATCTAAACTAGATTGAGGCAAAGTTTGGTCAAGAAGAGAAAGGACTTGAAGAAGAAATAATCACATTAAAAATTAAGCTTAAAGAATCGAAAAGAATAGAAGAAGTCATGAAGTCTCAGATAATGAAGAAAGAAGAAGAGGTTGAGAAGCTTGAAGAAGATGTCACATTGAGAAGTAAAATCGTCAAGCTCAAAAATAATGTTGAAGAGACAAAAACATCCACATCAGTTATAGAGAATGAAGAGAAGCACTCTAATTTGCTAGAAAAGAAGAATGAAGAAAATAGAAAGAGTTATGCAGAATTACTCAAAGGAAGGAATCATGGTCAACCAAAATCTAAGAAAACTATTGAAAATACATCTTCAAGAAGACCATCTATGTTCAAGCCACAAAGAAGCTTCAATCATGATCATGATCAGTCAAGGAATAAATTCAGAAGGACTACACCACAAAGAAGATCATTCACTCCCAGGCATGAAAATTTATTTTATGGTCATTGTTTCTATTGTACTAATTTTGGACATAAGGTTTCAAATTGTAGGGATTATAAAAGAAATGTTCAAGCAATAAATGTCTATGTGGCCCCATGTAACATTGAATGTTACAAATGTCATAACTATGGACACATAGCTAGTGATTGTAGAAGCATGATCGATACTTACATGAAAGAGAACATTGATATCAGATATAAGAAAGTATGGATAAGAAAACACGAAGAATGGGTGAACAAAGACTAAGTCCCAGAGATCGCAAGATTGACAATAAAACGAGACGAAGAAAATTCTATAGGCAAAAAGAAAGATGCCAGATACATAAAGGTTTGGAAAATAACTAAAAGAAATGAAGAACATGTAAATAAGGAACAGGTTCAAGAGATTGTACTTTCAAGCATTGTAGTGAAAGATGAATCCATGGACATAAAGAAAGAAGTCAGAGCTCAAAGAGATGATGAATCTACTAATGAAGATGATGATGAATACACTTCAGAGAAGGAATTGTTTTGAGCCATCCGGCTTAGAGACTCCCAGATAATATGAATAATAGATAGGGGGAGTCTATGCGGTAGCTAAGATAGACCAAAGAACCATCCTTCGAGCAGCTTGCAGAATTTGAGTAGACAGATTCAGTGCATTCAGTTAGAAGAAGTACAATATGATAGATTAATCAGTTGTAGTAGTACTTCATGATAGTACAGTGACATATGAGTCAAAATTATGGATAGTTGTGTAGCAGAGTATTGAACAGTATGGACAGATATGGACGTGAAATCATATTTTCTGAATGGGGAACTTGAAGAAGAAGTCTACATCGAACAACCAGAAGGATTTTAGTTTTTAGAGAACACAGATTATGTGTGTAAATTGAAAAAGGTCTTGCATGGTCTAAAACAGGCTCCTAGACCATGGTACTCTAGACTAGATAAATATCTACAGCAAGAAGGGTTAAGAAAAGGAAGTGCAGACAACAACCTCTACATCAAGGTAACTCAAGATAGTATTTTATTAATTGAAGTTTATGTTAATGATATTATTTTTGGAAGTATTGATGACAGGTTAAGCCATAACTTTGCAAAGGATATGCAGAATGAATTTGAAATGTCATTACTTGGAGAACTATCCTTCTTTCTGGGTCTTCAGATACATCAAAGCAACCAATGAATTTTTATTTCTCAAACTAAGTATATCATAGAAATGCTAAAGAGGTTCGGAATGGAAGATTGCAAACTAATTACCACTCCTATGCAAACCAATTGCAAGTTGAGCAAAGATGATGATTCAAAGTCTGCATACCAGAGGCAATACAGTTCAATGATTGGTAGCTTACTATATGTGAAAACATCCAGACCAGATGTAATGCAGGTAGTTGGACAGGTGGAATGATTTCAAGCAGCACCAAAGGAATCACATGTCTTAGCAGTGAAAAGGATTTTCAGATATCTCAAAGGAACATAAGAGTTTGGTTTATGGTATCCAAAAGGAAAGGATCTATCACTTATTGCCTACACAATTACAGACTAGGTAGGTTGCATTGATGACCGACGAAGCACCAGTGGAGCAATGTTCTACTTGGGTGAGTGTTTAGTATCTTGGCTAAGTAAGAAAAAATCATCAATATCTTTATCTACAACTGAAGCAGAGTATATTGCAGCAACACGATGTTGTACTCAATTTCTATGGATGAAACAAACTTTGACAGATATATAGGTTGATTATGATGATCCCATTCCAATCTATTGTGATAATACAAGCATGATCAATATCTCAAATAACTCAGTGATGCACTCCAAGATGAAGCACATTCCAATCAAGTATCACTTTCTACGGGAATAGGTTGCAGAGAAGAACGTCAGAGTTGAGTATGTGGGCACAAAATAACAAGTGACAGACATCTTTACAAAACTGCTTCCACGAGAATCCTTTGAGTATTTTCGCCAGAGACTCAGAGTAATTTCTACTCCAAAATGAATGTTTTTGAATGCTTATATTATATGTCTTAGATTTGCACGAGGAAGCACCATATAGAGGACAGTTCAAGTTAGGAGATCAGTTTGAGGAACAATTCAGTCAAGGGGAGTATCCCCAAGGACAGTTCAGTTAGGGGGAGCATCCATGGATGGAAATATACATTTTCCATTGATGACAAAGAGGAAGATATTTATCATATGTAGATCGCAGAGGTGTGGTTCCTGGGGGAGCGATGGTCACAAGGGGAGCATGAGTGACATGATATCAATATTGCATCAGAGTGTTGCCATCAATTCCAAAGGGGGATATTGTTGATTAATTGGGTTTGTTATCATTGATGTCAACCCTTGAAGAAAGTATGGTTGTGAATTTCGGTAGCACAATGGTTTGGGTAATGGACCCAAGTTTGTTTGATGGATAATGGTATGAGTTTTGATATATTTTCAGGTAAGAATATTCTAGATGGATAGTACATGTCATTTCTGTTGGTATGTGGAATGTCACATAACTCCTCATGGTTAGAGAGTTATGGCCATGTAAATTTGGAGAACCCTCATGAGTCATCTAGAAGCCCCAAAAGGTCAAAGCAGTCAAAGTGGTTGCAAAGAAGAAATTATATAAATAATAAAGTGAAGTGATGAGTGTACTATAAGTCAAAGTGGATACAAAAGAAATTATTTAAAGAATAAAATTAATGAAGAAATTACTAAGTAGACAAGCGGTTAAAAGTGGGTTACCCCTAAAATAAGGAAAGTGGGTTAAGATGGTTAGAAGGTAACCCCTTGAGGAAGCTACATGAAAGTATAAATAAGAGGCAAGGGTCTCTCATTTTTAATCACACTTAAGCATATTGAATATCTATAAGTGACTGAGGTAACCAAATGATATCTAAGCCGAATTTCAGAGGGAAGGTGAAGAAAAGAAGGCCGAAATTCAACGGAGGATAAACTCTTTTGATGATTCTTTCTAAGGTATGTTATTTATAGGTCATCTCATCATTTTCGCAATAAATTTTTTTCTAGAATGATTCAGACCATAAAATTGGGAGGATGTTGAGGAAACATATCCAAGTACTTGTGATACAAATTTCATCTTGTGGGTCGTTGTATTTTTGGAGTTACGCTCCATGGAAAATAGGGTTTGTGGCTAGTCCTAAAACTAGTCTAAAATAGGTGTTTCGGGTAAAAATGTCATAACTTCTTCATCACAAATCCAAATTCAATAAGACAAAATGTATTGGTTAGAGTACAGTTTGTAGTATTTTGTGTACAATTCTCATATCCATACAACAAATATTCCTTACGGAGCACGCTCTACAAGTTTTCTCTCTGGAATAAGCCAAAATTCAATAAGGTATGCCATTTTTGCTATAACTCCTTTTCTGAGAGGTTCCAAGTAGTGAAATCTGGAGGAATTGCATAAAATTCACCGAAGAAAATTGTGTGCCATTTTTAGACATTTATTCATTACAGGTACATAGTTATGATTATTGCAAGTTAGGGTTGTTGACTAATCCAAAACTAGTCATGTGAGACTAAAGTAAAGTTTGATGAAAATGCTAGTCTCTTGTTGTTAAAGTTAAGGAAAGTTTGCAGGTATGTGATCATATACACCAAGTCTATTACAGAGTTACAAATCAGATTTGGATGATGAAATTGATGAGGGATTTTGGTTAAGGTACATGTTGAGTACATGGTTGAGACAAGTAGTTGATGAGATGGCACATACATGAGGTGTATAATTGATTATGTTGGTACATCTTGATGAGTCATAGTTGATGAGTAGTTGATACATGATTGGTACATACTTGGTACATACTTGGAGGCATGTTTTAGTAGTATTGTTGACACATGGTTTATGAACGATGTAGCATACTTTTCTTGGAATATTATTATAAGCACATATTGATCTTGGTGATGATTATGAGATGTTGTGTTATGCTTGGTTGATGCACATATTTGAGAGTTGTCTTGGTGATTGATCTTGGTGAGTAGATTTGATTTGGTTCATAAGATTGATGAGACAAGTTGTTGTGATAGGTTGTTTGGACAGGTTGTTGTGACAGGTTTGGTGCATGGTTGATGCACTTGTTCATGATACAGGTTGAGGTACAGGTTGGTGCATGGTTGATGAACTTGTTTATGATATAGGTTGTTTGGTATAGGTTGGTGCATGGTTGATGCACGTGTTTATGGTACAAGTTGATTACAGGTTGAGGTACATATTGATGCATGGTTGATGCATGGTTTAGGTTATTGGTACATGTTGTTTGGTGCAGGTTGATTGGTACAGGTTTACAACAGTATATTTCACAGTGATAGTGTGACAGTGATTCCATCATTCTACTTATACGTCAGGACAGTTGGACAGGGCAAGGATAGGTGGTTGTAGCCACCTTCTGGTTGTAAGAGGAGAACATAATGGGTTGTAGCCTCCTTCTGGTTGTAGCCAGAGAATTGGGGAGTTGGAGCTTCCCTCAGGTTGTAGCCTGAGAAACTAGGGGGTTGGAGCCTCCTTCCAGTTGC
>JZKD02S0029310.1:0-26528 GCA_000966675.3 Picea glauca | reverse complement strand
ATATATATATATATATATATATATATATATATATATATATATATATTATTCGCATTCATCAACCTTTTCCACAAGGTCCATTCACATTTTTGAGTTTGCCACAGTTCTTGGCCAGTCCAGTTATATTTACAAACTGGGGGAAATAGGGTGTTACATTAATATGCGAACGAGGCAGATTTTTCCTAGGGTGTGTATAGGTCAAACATGGGACTTAGAAAAAAGGACTAGGAGGCACACACTTTAAACATTCAAATATAATAAACAGAATTCCCCGACATCTAGCATAGTTGAAGGAAAAAAAATAGCATTTTCGAATTACTTTTCTTTGAAATTTATCAAAAATTAATAATGCCTTGCAACAAAGGTTCCTAGAAAAAAGGACAAGGAATCATACACATTAAACATTCAAATATAATAAACACAATTTCCTAACATCCAACATAGTATTTTAGAATTCCCGAATTAGTTTTCTTTGAAATTTATCAAAAAATAATAATGTATGTTACATATTTCTGGAAATTTATATGTGTTTGTCATATAGATTGGGATTGGAGCTCCTGCGGAACATAAAATAAATAAGTAAAAGAAATAGGACTATAGAAAGAAGAAGTGTGTGATGGTAGAGAGGAAGACCTGAATAGAAGAAATTGGAAGTTATGAGTCTTTGGTTAGATATTTATATTTAAAGAGTTAGAATAACTGGATTGATAAAGAAAACAAGATGTGATCAGTATAGACTTACTATGAAGCTGATGCATTTTTTTTGTTGTCATCGACGACCACTGGAATCGTTCCAACTGATTGTTTCCCTTCGTCGATGAGCTTGTCCATTCTCCATTGGAACCATTCTTCAATGTAGCTTGTAATGGGGGCTACATTGATTTCATACAGGATTTCTATGTCGAAAAGCTCATTTTCTAATTTCCTTAGATCCCCAGAAATAATATGCGGAGCTTGTTCAATTTCCTCATTGTGTGTCGAATAGTCCACTAGCCATTTCTCGACATCATCTTCACCATTTTCAAGGATGCCGTAAAAATTTTCTATAGACAACCCCTTTAAAATATCAAGTTGTTCATCAAAGTCTTGTTTGGTCAAGGAAAAGGATTTGAGGATTAAGTTTGGGTCTTGAACCTCGTTGGTACTTCTGGCTAAGTCTATTTCGGTCAAGTTTTTGAATAATTCTTCTTTTTCTGATATGGTTTGTTCACATGATTCGACAATGAGCTACAGGTTCTTAAATTTCTTTTTCCAGCATGATTTTAATTGTTTGATTCGCTTTGGGGAGGGGATATCCCCTTTTCTTCTTTTCAGATCTGTGTTGTTGATGGAATGGTTGGAAAAAGGGGTCACCATCTGTTCATAGAAATGTTCTTCATTTTTTAAATTCGTCTTCAAATTTCCATGCAAATCATTTTCCCTCTTTCGAAACGAAGCTATATTTTGTGATGTTTCTCAGGATTCAGTAATTAGCTTCATTCTTTTCTTGATGTTATTATCTAGAAAGGCTCTACACGATGTGAGGAGGCTGGAGGATCCCTTTAAATTGGCTGCAGGGGTAGAAAACATGGTTTTTACTAAAGGACTAGGAAACACTAGGGTAGCAATGAAAGCCTCCTCCAATTCCTTGACTTGATTGTTCAGTCTAGCATTCTTTGCTTCAATTCCTCCAACGGAATCATCAAGAGCATCAACGGTTTCATTGTGAAATTGAGAGATTTGGGACGGATGCATTTTCCTAAAGTTAATCTCTGTATGAGATTTTCCTTTCTTATTTGTTACATATCTCTTTTCAATGATTAAATTTTTAGACAAGTTGTCAAAAACAATGCTCTAGAATACAAAGGATTCATCTTTGTCAAAAATGTCGATCCCAACTATTTCCATTGTGGAACTATGGTGCTTCGTGTCCGCGGTTGGTTAAACTTTGTCCATGTGCTCAATTTCATTTTCAAGTTTCATGTGCTCAACTTCAATTTTGGGTTCTTCCGCCTGCCCTACAATGTTTTTTCTCTTCTTCGTCAGGGGAAGCTTGTGAGAACTATCAATTTTTCTGCAAAGAGGGTTCTTATCTCCTCCTCCGTTTGAAGATTTATGGGTTTCTTTCTTACTGGGGTAGGCCATTGAAGCAATGCTTCATGATGTCGTGCTCTTAGGAGTGTTAGCCGGGGACTAGAAACTCTTCTCACTAGATCCTTTTCCCTGTTGTCTATACAATTCATTCGTTCTTTGGAATGTCTCTACGTCGCTATCGTTAGAAGTAGGAGGGTTGTCATAACTTTCTTTGTCTTTGGTCAGGTGTCTATGGATAAAATAGATGCTAAAGCAAATTGTTACTAAATGTTCTTGAAAATTCCCATTAGGGTCGAATCCTTTTATCCTTCCAACATATGTTAGGTTCAAGTTCTTGAAATGGCATGCGAATTTGTCAATCCTGTTGATGTTTCTGCACATGAAATCCCCGACTTTCCAGGGAAAAGGAATGAAATGTTTTTTTCTCTTGTCATGGAAAAAATGAAACCAGTGGTTGTATTGCCTTGATATTTTTATTAAAAACATCTTGTTCGTGATGTGGCATGGAAGGAAAGAAGGATTTTCCATGGAGCCAAATATCATTAGTACACTGTAATTTTCCTTTTGTTCAAGTGTCCCCTTCCTGTCCAAAAACTTGGTTGTCTGGCCAAACATCCGGGGAGCATCCTTTCCTAACAATAAATCTTTGAAAACTAAGACAAAGAAATTAAAAACCTCATAAAAACAATGGGAGACCTTGTGCCTCCACAAGGCCTGGTACCAGAATCTTACTGGGTTGAATTCATATTTTATTTTCTTGGACAGAGACAGNTAAGTAATTAGCTTCATTCTTTTCTTGATGTTATTCTCTAGAAAGTCTCTACACGATGTGAGGAGGCTGAAGAATCCCTTTAACTTGGGTGCAGGGGTAGCAAACATAGTTTTTACTAAAGGACTAGGAAACACTGGGGTAGCAATGAAAGCCTCCTCCAATTCCTTGACTCAATTGTTGAGTCTAGCATTCTTTGCTTCAATTCCTCCAACGGAATCATCAAGAGCATCAATGGTTTCACAGTGAAATCAAGAGATTTGGGAAGGCCGCATTTTCCTAAAGTTAATATCTGTATGAGATTTTCCTTTCTTATTTGTTACATATCTCTTTTCAATGATTAAATTTTTAGACAAGTTGTCAAAAACAATGCTCTGGAATACGAAGGATTCATCTTCGTAAAAAATGTTGATCCCAACTATTTCCATTGTGGAACTATGGTGCATCGCGTTCACGGTCGGTTAAAATTTTTGCATGTGCTCAATTTCATTTTCAGGTTGCATGTGCTCAACTTCAATTTTGGGTTCTTCCGCCTGCCCTACAATGTTTTTTCTCTTCTTTGTCAGGGGCAGCTTGTGAGAACTATCAATTTTTTTGTAAAGAGGGTTCTTATCTCCTCCTCCATTTGAATATTTCTAGGTTGCTTTCTTACTAGGGTAGGCCATTGAAGTGATGCTTCATGATGTCGTGCTCTTGGGAGTGTTGGCCGGGGACTAGACACTTTTCTCACTAGATCCTTTTCCCCGTTGTCTATACAATTCAGTCGTGCTTTGCAATGTCTCTACGTCGCTATCGTCAGAAGCAGGAGTGTTTTCATCACTTTATTTGTCTTTGGTCAGGTGTCTATGGATAAAAGAGCTGCTAAAGCAAATTGTTACTAAATGTTCTCGAAAAATCCCGTTAGGGTCAAATCCTTTTATCCTTCCAGCATAAGTTAGGTTCAAGTTCTTGAAATGGCATGCGAATTCGTCAATCTTGTTGATGTTTCTGCACATGAAATCCCCGACTTTCTGGGGAAAAGGAATGAAATGTTTTTTTCTCTTGTCATGGAAAAAATGAAACTAGTGGTTGTATTGCCTTGATATTTTTGTAAAAAACATCTTGTTCGTGATGTGGCATGGAAGGATAGAAGGATTTTCCTTGGAGCCAAATATCATTAGTACACTATAATTTTCCTTTTGTTCAAGTGTCTCCATCCTGTCCAAAAACTTGGTTGTCTGTCCAAACATCTGGGGAGCATCCTTTACTAACAATAAATCTTTGAAAACTGAGACAAAGAAATTAAAAACCTCATAAAAAAAATGGGAGACCTTGTGCCTCCACAAGGCCTGGTACCAGAATCTTACTGGGTTGAATTCATATTTTATTTTCTTGGACAGAGACAGTTTTGGAAATGGACAACAATGCACTATTGTNGTTTGTTCACATGATTCGACAATGAGCTACAAGTTCTTAAATTTCTTTTTCAAGCATGATTTTAATTGTTTGATCCGCTTTGGGGAGGGGATATCCCCTTTTCTTCTTTTTATATATGTGTTGTTGATGGAATGGTTGGAAAAAGGGGTCACCATCTGTTAATAGAAACATTCTTCATTTTTTAAATTCGTCTTCAAATGTCCATGCAAATCATTTTCCCTCTTTCGAAATGAAGCTATATTTTGTGATGTTTCTCAGGATTAAGTAATTAGCTTAATTCTTTTCTTGATGTTATTCTCTAGAAAGGCTCTACACGATGTGAGGAGGCTGAAGAATCCCTTTAACTTGGGTACAGGGGTAGCAAACACAGTTTTTACTAAAGGACTAGGAAACACTGGGGTAGCAATGAAAGCCTCCTCCAATTCCTTGACTCAATTGTTGAGTCTAGCATTCTTTGCTTCAATTCCTCCAACGGAATCATCAAGAGCATCAATGGTTTCACAGTGAAATCAAGAGATTTGGGAAGGCCGCATTTTCCTAAAGTTAATATCTGTATGAGATTTTCCTTTCTTATTTGTTACATATCTCTTTTCAATGATTAAATTTTTAGACAAGTTGTCAAAAACAATGCTCTGGAATACGAAGGATTCATCTTCGTAAAAAATGTTGATCCCAACTATTTCCATTGTGGAACTATGGTGCATCACGTTCGTGGTCGGTTAAACTTTGTGCATGTGCTCAATTTCATTTTCAGGTTCCATGTGCTCAACTTCAATTTTGGGTTCTTCCGCCTGCCCTACAATGTTTTTTCTCTTCTTTGTCAGGGGAAGCTTGTGAGAACTATCAATTTTTATATAAAGAGGGTTCTTATCTCCTCCTCCATTTGAAGATTTCTGGGTTGCTTTCTTACTGGGGTAGGCCATTGAATTGATGCTTCATGATGTCGTTCTCTTGGGAGTGTTGGCCGGGGACTAGACACTTTTCTCACTAGATCCTTTTCCCTATTGTCTATACAATTCAGTCGTGCTTTGCAATGTCTCTACGTCACTATCGTCAGAAGCAGGAGTGTTGTCATCACTTTCTTTGTCTTTGGTCAGGTGTCTATGGATAAAAGAGCTACTAAAGCAAATTGTTACTAAATTTTCTCGAAAAATCCCGTTAGGGTCGAATCCTTTTATCCTTCTAGCATAAGTTAGGTTCAAGTTCTTGAAATGGCATGCGAATTCGTCAATCTTGTTGATGTTTCTGCACATGAAATCCCCGACTTTCCAGGGAAAAGGAATAAAATGTTTTTTTCTCTTGTCATGGAAAAAATGAAACTAGTGGTTGTATTGCCTTGATATTTTTGTAAAAAACATCTTGTTCGTGATGTGGCATGGAAGGAAAGAAGGATTTTCCTTGGAGCCAAATATCATTAGTAGACTATAATTTTCCTTTTGTTCAAGTGTCTCCATCCTGTCCAAAAACTTGGTTGTCTGTCCAAACATCTGGGGAGCATCCTTTCCTAACAATAAATATTTGAAAACCAAGACAAAGAAATTAAAAACCTCATAAAAACAATGGGAGGCCTTGTGCCTCCACAAGGCCTGGTACCAGAATCTTACTGGGTTGAATTCATATTTTATTTTCTTGGACAGAGACAGTTTTGGAAATGGACAACAATGCACTATTGTGAAATCAAGNTTGGAGATTTCTTGAATGGGCCAATCTGACGACCCATGTTTGAGATGAAAAATCAGAAGGGATAATATAACTCTCTACAGATCTTGGTTTAATGAGTATTAATGGGATATCTCCTCGAGCGTTTTGCTCATTAATGACAATGTTGATGGTTCCTTCATGGTGACCTATTAGCTTGAAAGGTTACTAATTGCATATTAATAAAGAAGTACGAAGGTCGTGGGGATGGGAAAGAGTAATTAAGGAGTGTCTAATTATCGAAAGTGGTCGAGTGGGCTTCAAAATAGGGTTATAAGGTACAATTGTTGGAGGTGAGGGCACAAGGATCAAATTGTATGTCTCAGAACTTTTTGAGTGAAAAACACATAACACGGAAGAGGGCATGATGGTATAGTCTAGAGGGAAATTTGTATATCACAGAAATTTGGGTAATGTTTGTAGGAAACGAAATAATGGAAGTAAAAATGTGAGCCCACCTATCCGGGAACCTGTAATAAAAAAAGTGGTTCAAGTATGGAATATAGAAACGACTTGGTGGATTCGTCTTTGTTAATATATTGAAACTTTTAATATATATCCCATTTTGTGGAAATATATTTTTTGCATGTCTCTGGGAATAAAAGAGAAGATAAATTAATTTAAATTCAAGGAGTCGAGGTTCATTTAATTTCAATATATCATCGACACTTTTTCTTTTTATTGACGGTCTGTATGGTTCTTGCATGATGAACTGTTAGCATTAAACCTTGGTCGGGCATAGTAAATAGTAACTAAGAATTGGAGATTTCGTGAACCCACCAACCCGAGGATCCACGAAAGAGATTCCATGAAATGGGAAAGTATGGAAAGCAGTCAGACGAGCTTCATAATTAGGGTAAAAATGGTTCCCGAGGAGATGTGACTTCCCGAGGGTCAAATTGTATGTCTCAAAACTTGAGTGAAAAATGTGTACCACGAAAGAGGGGATGATATGGGAGTATGGCGGTCAATTTGTATATCACAAAAGTGTGGGAGATCTCCTCGATCCTTTCGATCATTAATGACATGTTTAAGGTTCATGCATGATGAAGTTCTAGCATTAAGGCCTACTAATTTCATATCCAGAGAGAAGTAGGAAGGTGGCAGGGACAAGGAAAAACAATTAAGGAATGGATAATAATCAAAAGCGATTGGTGACGCTTCAAAATAGGGATTCAAGATACAAGCAACTGAGGTGAGGGCCCGAGGGTCAAATTGTATCTATCGGGAGTGTTGGTCGTAGAANATGCACTATTGTGAAATCAAGTAGGAAGACACATAAAATTTATTTGATTCTTTGAATCATGACAGTTGGGAATGGATTTCAATGGAAATTAGCTTCCCCCAATCGAAAATGAATTGTTTCTTGACTGTGAAGTACAAAATATAAATAACTATATGGGAAATTCTTTCCATGGATCCATGTCATGTTATTCTTGTAAACAACCAAGCAATTTCCCGGAATGGATTTCTAAAGGAATTGACATGCAACTTTGTGATATCTTTAGGAAATATTGTCGGGTCTTCGAGGAAATTGGGTAAGAGGTTCAACAGGTTATCATGTTTTTCTAGGAACTGCTTGCAGTCTTGTCCTCTAAAGGTCAATGTTGGCTCCAACAATATTAACATCTTGCGAAAGACCTGAGGTGACAAAGAAACAAGAGAACGGTGGCGCAGTGGAATAATTATTTGGCTTGAAATATATTTTTCAGCACACCAAGAGACCACCTCCTTATAGTAAAAAACCTTAGGGATGCAGCCTACACAAGTGATTCCAGAGGTCTAAATCACTTTGTTCTGGGTGAAACAGGATGAATAGTAAGAGTATGCCTTGGACCACCAGAATGTTTGGTCCTGACATCCAAAGGTATTCACTGTATCTCCACAAAACTATTTTCGAGCTACTGGCATAAGTTTACAAGAACATTTGTTTGCTTCAAATGATGTTTGAAATGAAGAGTTGGAAGGGATAATATAACCCTACACAAATATTGGTCCAATGCATGTGAATGGGAGATCTCCTTGATACTTTCTCTCATTAATGACAATTTCGATAGTTGTTGCATGATACATTATTAGCATTAAATACCATTAATTGCATACATAGAAGTGAGAACATGGTGGACACTACAATGAGCAATTAAGGATTGGAGATTTCTTGAACAGGCCAATCCGACGACCCATGTTTGAGATGAAAAATCAGAAGGGATAATATAACTCTCTACAGATCTTGGTTTAATGAGTATTAATGGGATATCTCCTCGAGCGTTTCGCTCATTAATGACAATGTTGATGGTTCCTTCATGGTGACCTATTATCTTGAAAGGTTACTAATTGCATATTAATAAAGAAGTACGAAGGTCGTGGGGATGGGAAAGAGTAATTAAGGAGTGTCTAATTATCGAAACTGGTCGAGTGGGCTTCAAAATAGGGTTATAAGGTACAATTGTTGGAGGTGAGGGCCCAAGAGTCAAATTGTATGTCTCAGAACTTTTTGAGTGAAAAACACATAACACAGAAGAGGGCATGATGGGATAGTCTAGAGGGAATTTTGTATATCACAGAACTTTGGGTAATGTTTGTAGGAAATGAAACAATGGAAGTAAAAATGTGAGCCCACCTATCCGGGAACATGTAATAAAAAAAGTGGTTCAAGTATGGAATATAGAAACGACTTGGTGGATTCGTCTTTGTTAATATATTGAAACTTTTAATATATATCCCATTTTGTGGAAATATATTCTTTTCATGTCTCTGGGAATAAAAGAGAAGATAAATTAATTTAAATTCAAGGAGTCGAGGTTCATTTAAATTTCAATATCTCATCGACACTTTTTCTTTTTATTGACGGTCTGTATGGTTCTTGCATGATGAACTGTTAGCATTAAACCTTGGTCGGGCATAGTAAATAGTAACTAAGAATTGGAGATTCCGTGAACCCACCAACCCGAGGATCCACGAAAGAGATTCCATGAAATGGGAAAGTATGGAAAGCAGTCAGACGAGCTTCAGAATTAGGGTAAAAATGGTTCCCAAGGAGATGTGACTTCCCGAGGGTCAAATTGTATGTCTCGAAACTTGAGTGAAAAATGTGTACCACAAAAGAGGGGATGATATGGGAGTATGGCGGTCAATTTATATATCACAAAAGTGTGGGAGATCTCCTCAAGCCTTTCGATCATTAATGACATGTTTAAGGTTCATGCATGATGAAGTTCTAGCATTAAGGCCTACTAATTTCATATCCAGAGAGAAGTAGGAAGGTGGCGGGGACAAGGAAAAACAATTAAGGAATGGATAATAATCAAAAGCGATTGGTGACGCTTCAAAATAGGGATTCAAGATACAACCAACTGAGGTGAGGGCCCGAGGGTCAAATTGTATCTATCGGGAGTGTTGGCCGTAGAACGTGTAACACTGAAGATGGAATGATGTTGCATTCTGTTGGCAACCAACAATTCATGCAAATTTTATCATTGTAAAATGTCGTCTTAATGGGATAAAACAATTTGTAGCTACCTCCTTCTCTTTGCAAAGATTCCTATTATATTTTGGTTTTGAAAATATTTGTTTGATTAGTTGTGTGTATGAGTTCATTTATTTTTATCTATCAATTTTCTTATTCAATTTCATGACTGTAAGTATGAAATTATAGCAAGCTTTGGTTTGAGGGCATCATATAGTTTGTGGAATTTCCTTTTTATAAATTGGATAACACCTAAGGGCATCTAATATTTTCATAAACCTTTAAATATTGTCTATTCCTTGATTTATTTATTTTTCACATGCATGTTCACACAACAAATAAAACTTTGGTTTATTTTGAAATATGAATCATATCCTTTCTAGTCATATCACAATCTCATCGTCCTAGTACAGGAATGATAGTCATACCTTCAAACATTACTCCTTAGTCCTACTAGAAAAAACTCGTATTCATTGCTTCAAGTGGTAATTTTTTATTTTTGGGTTTGGTAGTCACTTGCCAAAGTGGTTTCCAATTTTTTTTTTGCCTCTTGGTTTACCTTTGAAACTATGGCTCTTGTAGTAGTGCAGAGCCTAATGGCCCTAAGGTTTTACACATCCGTGATTATATAGCAGATTTCAAACCCGTAATTGTATAACAGAGACATGGTTTTGCGGGATGCATTCTATAATACCCCAGGTTTTGAAACCCCATTTTAAATAATGTATTGTTACAATGTTGAGAGGCCAGGGTTCCCAAACAATTATTAAAAGGTCAGTGTTCCCAAGAAATGTAATTTTTTTATCATTATTAATAATAAACACATCATTGGATGCTGGACGGACAAGGAATAGATTTATAGGGGGCTATGATTCCACAACAGAGGGGGCTAGAGGGCCTAAGTGTTTATTCCTATTCTAATTACCCTTTTTGTCTAAGGAAGGGGATCAGATACATGAGCTTCTTGGGGAAGGCCAGGAGGTTCTTGATTCCCCACGAAGTTACTTAAACCTACATCTGGTCTGATGGCGGGGTTCGAATGATGGCTTCTTTGTTGATTTACTTTACTTTCATTCATTTCCCTCATGCACTTTCATGCATTCACTTACCCATCCATTGATCCACCCTCACCTATGTCTGCATCTTGTTTCAGTAAAGGGAAAGGAACTACTGAGAATTAGCCATGGGATAGTTGGTTGTAATGGTCACTGGTGTAATCTAGCCATGACTTGGGGCCTGCATGTCTGAGATGTGTTGGCTTGTGCCCTTTTTCTCTCACAACTGCAAGTCCTGAGAGTTCCAGCATTGAGATTCTAGACTAGCTATGCTGGAGGCCCTAGAAAAAGGATAAGGACTACTTGAGGGACTATGTGGTAGAGAAGGGTGGAGGTCCATTCTCTTGGGTAGTACAAGCTGGGTAGAAGAGAGTTTGGTACTTTGATTGTTGTGGGTGGAAACTTGTGACAGCTTGAGAGATGACTGGTTTGGGAACCCAAGTACACTCTGGAACCGTCCTTGTGNAGGTTCTTGATTCCCCACGAAGTTACTTAAACCTACATCTGGTCTGATGGGGGGGTTCGAATGATGGCTTCTTTGTTGATTTACTTTACTTTCATTCATTTCCCTCATGCACTTTCATGCATTCACTTACCCATCCATTGATCCACCCTCACCTATGTCTGCGTCTTGTTTCAGTAAAGGGAAAGGAACTACTGAGAATTAGCCATGGGATAGTTGGTTGTAATGGTCACTGGTGTAATCTAGCCATGACTTGGGGATTGCATGTCTGAGATGTGTTGGCTTGTGCCCTTTTTTTCTCACAACTGCAAGTCCTGAGAGTTCCAACATTGAGATTCTAGACTAGCTATGCTGGAGGCCCTAGAAAAAGGATAAGGACTACTTGAGGGACTATGTGGCAGAGAAGGGTGGAGGTCCATTCTCTTGGGCAGTACAAGCTGGGTAGAAGAGAGTTTGGTACTTTGATTGTTGTGGGTGGAAACTTGTGACAGCTTGAGAGATGACTGGTTTGGGAACCCAAGTACACTCTGGAACCGTCCTTGTGAATTCATAGCCTTGGCTCAAGCGTGACACTACTGCTGAGATTTGGAGAAGTGGTGTCTACGGTTGGGTGGAATGTCCTTGGTCTGAATCCAGTTGGTTTCACCTTTTTATAAAGATAAATGATGTCTGTTGTGATATTATTATCTGTGTATGAATCTATTCCAATGTGTATTTTTAATTATCGTTTAATTAAATCTTATATTATGCATGCTTGTTGGATATTGTTGTGGATGTCATTAAAATCTTTTCTTTTATGCATCTTTAAAACTTAAAAAAGTATTGATAAGAGTACGAAGTCCAAGGGTGGGCTTGAAGATAACATGCCTCGAACTGTGGGTTGTTGGGTATGTTATAGTTTCATATTAGAGCTTCTAGTTGAAACCCCGGGCTGGTATGGTTCAGGTCTATTGGTCAAAGTCTCATGGTTAAAGATCAAACTCTGACCATGAAGTTGAAAAGATCAGGAGGAATGGCATTGTCGAATTTATGCAAAAGATAGAACATTAGAGACCCATTGTAAGGGGTTTGAAGGATCATGATCGTACCACTTCAAATTTAGGAGCGATCACAACTATAGGATCAGGAGAGATCTAGGATCGTTGCRTCGGAGGACAGGTGAATAGGGTCCGATGAAAAGGAAGCAAGGGCTAAGGTCACAACCATCGGATCCCATTGGAGAGTGAGATCAACAGACAYGAGGCATTACGGGGAACGAATCTGCATGGGAGATAATTTCCCAAGGCGGTCCTGCAATCCAAACCACGGTTTCACCGAGGGATTACATRTCAGCATTAGGAGAATTGCAGGGTGAAAATAGGGTTACTCCAAACCACTGATGCGTTCCCCCACAAATTGAAAGGTAGTAAATGATGTGACATGTTAGGTCTTAGACATCAAAACTCCATATAGTCGAAGTAGTTTGGGGCAATCCATTGTCAAGGAGAGACATGTGGCATGAGATCCACAACTATGGAGGTTTGTGGATGAGGAGGAGGTAAAATAACCAAAGAAGATCTTGACTGTTGATCACCAAGAGGTACATGTCAACAGATAAGTAACCCTGGAGAAATATGTTCTAGAGGTTTTCAGTTGAGATCTGAAACTCTCAAAGCCCGGATAGCTAGAGGGCCAAAGTAAATCTTGATCTTTCGATAATCTGAAATAGATCTCAGTTGCCAGATTGTCCAGAGAAAATCTCAAGTGTCAGATCATCCAACGTGAATCTGGGCCATCTCATCTAGAAGAGATGTGGCATAAATCTGTGGATTTTGGGTGAAGACCTGAAGTGAATCTTAGTCATCCGATCCAGGAGGACACATGGTGATAGATTGTCTAGTTTGGGAATTTTGGGTTTGGAAGAATTGGAAGTGTGCTAGTATGGAAATTCCAAAAGTCCCGAAGCTTGAAGAGCCGAAGTGACGGGGCATGATGACATCACCTAGAGGTGATGTGGATCCTGGAATTTTTTAAGTGATGTGGCTTGTGGATGTTAGATGGGATGACATGGACACATGGGATGTGTGCTACATGTTAGTAAGTTTTGATCATATGGAGTATTGAAAAGTCAGTTAGAATGTGACACATGTCACTTGCCTGATTGGGCCACATGTTCACTTCTATTATTTTTCCATGTGGCGACAGATCATGCAATCTAGATACTGGGCACTCTAGTGGGGAAAGATGTGACAGGCTACATTAGGTCAAAAAATATTGAATGCCCAAAGGACAGAGTACATATCGATCATTGTTTCTAGAAGACACACATCGAAGGATCGTCAACTTCAGGTGAAATCACTCTGGGAGAAAGTGCAGGAGTAAATTTTGAAACTTCTAAAGCCCAAAGAGCCGAAGTGATTCACATAAATTGATCTATGGGAGGACACCCATTGGAAAATCATGAACTCTAGGTCAAATAGTTTCAGAAGGAGGAAAGCAAGGAAATTTGAGACTCTCAAAGCACAGAGTCCCGAAGTGGATCTCGATTGTTAATCATGAAAGAGGATGAGGACTATTGATCCGATCCTGGATGAAAGTCTAAAGTCTCGAAGCTATGGACAAGCGCTTTTTCATCTAAGCACAGGGTCATTGCCATGGTCATATGCAAATTGAGAGCTGAGGGTAGGAGGGATAAGGGACGAATTGGTTTTCTTCAAGAGATAAAAGTGATAAGGAAGGATTTAGNTCAGCATTAGGAGAATTGCAGGGTGAAAATAGGGTTACTCCAAACCACTGATGCGTTCCCCCACAAATTGAAAGGTAGTAAATGATGTGACATGTTAGGTCTTAGACATCAAAACTCCATATAGTCGAAGTAGTTTGGGGCAATCCATTGTCAAGGAGAGACATGTGGCATGAGATCCACAACTATGGAGGTTTGTGGATGAGGAGGAGGTAAAATAACCAAAGAAGATCTTGACTGTTGATCACCAAGAGGTACATGTCAACAGATAAGTAACCCTGGAGAAATATGTTCTAGAGGTTTTCAGTTGAGATCTGAAACTCTCAAAGCCCGGATAGCTAGAGGGCCAAAGTAAATCTTGATCTTTCGATAATCTGAAATAGATCTCAGTTGCCAGATTGTCCAGAGAAAATCTCAAGTGTCAGATCATCCAACGTGAATCTGGGCCATCTCATCTAGAAGAGATGTGGCATAAATCTGTGGATTTTGGGTGAAGACCTGAAGTGAATCTTAGTCATCCGATCCAGGAGGACACATGGTGATAGATTGTCTAGTTTGGGAATTTTGGGTTTGGAAGAATTGGAAGTGTGCTAGTATGGAAATTCCAAAAGTCCCGAAGCTTGAAGAGCCGAAGTGACGGGGCATGATGACATCACCTAGAGGTGATGTGGATCCTGGAATTTTTTAAGTGATGTGGCTTGTGGATGTTAGATGGGATGACATGGACACATGGGATGTGTGCTACATGTTAGTAAGTTTTGATCATATGGAGTATTGAAAAGTCAGTTAGAACGTGACACATGTCACTTGCCTGATTGGGCCACATGTTCACTTCTATTATTTTTCCATGTGGCGACAGATCATGCAATCTAGATACTGGGCACCCTAGTGGGGAAAGATGTGACAGGCTACATTAGGTCAAAAAATATTGAATGCCCAAAGGACAGAGTACATATCGATCATTGTTTCTAGAAGACACACATCGAAGGATTGTCAACTTCAGGTGAAATCACTCTGGGAGAAAGTGCAGGAGTAAAGTTTGAAACTTCTAAAGCCCGAAGAGCCGAAGTGATTCACAAAAATTGATCTATGGGAGGACACCCATTGGAAAATCATGAACTCTAGGTCAAATAGTTTCAGAAGGAGGAAAGCAAGGAAATTTGAGACTCTCAAAGCACAGAGTCCCGAAGTGGATCTCGATTGTTAATCATGAAAGAGGATGAGGACTATTGATCCGATCCTGGATGAAAGTCTAAAGTCTCGAAGCTATGGACAAGCGCTTTTTCATCTAAGCACAGGGTCATTGCCATGGTCATATGCAAATTGAGAGCTGAGGGTAGGAGGGATAAGGGACGAATTGGTTTTCTTCAAGAGATAAAAGTGATAAGGAAGGATTTAGATGTGGTTTCTAGTCGTGGTCACCTGGGAAAATGGTTTGAAGGAATCACCTGTGCAGGATGAAATTATGTGTCATCCAAGGATAATAGGACACTGTTATTTTCAGATAATTGGGATATGATCTCCATGAACAAAAAAAAGAGACGTGTAGCATGGTTTGGAAATTTTGTTTATCATATGCATAATTCTAACAAAATGGTCACTTGCACATTTTGCAGAATTAAGGGGTTTAAACAAATCAACTTAGGATGGATATTGAGGAAATGGAAGAAGGTGAGGGAGCCTCCAGTCATGATAAGGAGGACGAAGGAAAGAATACCATAGTTGGTAATGCAGAGACAACATCCAATTGATGCAAGGGAAAAGGAGAGTAGGAAATGTTACTAGAAATAGTAAGAAGCCTGAATATGGAAGTGTAGAGCTACAAAGCAGACAACGAGATACTGATGAGAGAGAAAAGTCAGATAAATGCTTGAGTGTTGTAGATCTTAAATTAGTTGCAGAGACAAACAAATAAGGGATCAAACTCAAGACAATTGGAAGAAGGCAGGTGTCATGAAAGAAGGGATGATCGTGGAAGAGTTGTTTATTCCAAAAGTGCTAGTAGATATCATGGACACCACCCACCTCCTTACTCAGAAAAAAAATTTGATGCATCGGAAGATCCCGTAAGAAATCCATAGGTGTCTCATGTTAGACAACAAAGAAGGAAACCATAGATAGATAGTTTGCAAGGAGAGCTGAGGAAGCTCAATCCACCTACCTTTGAGGGTGAAAGAGAAAGGGAAGATGATGGGGAAGAATGGTTTCTTTGGCTCAGGAGATATTTTCAATTGCATAACTATTCGTCCAACCTGCAAGCCAGGATTTCCACCTACCATTTACATGGGAAAGCTGCAATGTGGTGGGACAAACTGAATCAAGTGGAACATGTTAATGAAAGTAGAATCACTTGCAAGAAGNAAATTGATCTATGGGAGGACACCCATTGGAAAATCATGAACTCTAGGTCAAATAGTTTCAGAAGGAGGAAAGCAAGGAAATTTGAGACTCTCAAAGCACAGAGTCCCGAAGTGGATCTCGATTGTTAATCATGAAAGAGGATGAGGACTATTGATCCGATCCTGGATGAAAGTCTAAAGTCTCGAAGCTATGGACAAGCGCTTTTTCATCTAAGCACAGGGTCATTGCCATGGTCATATGCAAATTGAGAGCTGAGGGTAGGAGGGATAAGGGACGAATTGGTTTTCTTCAAGAGATAAAAGTGATAAGGAAGGATTTAGCTGTGGTTTCTAGTCGTGGTCACCTGGGAAAATGGTTTGAAGGAATCACCTGTGCAGGATGAAATTATGTGTCATCCAAGGATAATAGGACACTGTTATTTTTAGAGAATTGGGATATGATCTCCATGAACAAAAAAAAGATACGTGTAGCATGGTTTGGCAATTTTGTTTATCATATGCATAATTCTAACAAAATGGTCACTTGCACATTTTGCAAAATTAAGGGGTTTAAACAAATCAACTTAGGATGGATATTGAGGAAATGGAAGAAGGTGAGGGAGCCTCCAGTCATGATAAGGAGGCCGAAGGAAAGAATACCATAGTTGGTAATGCAGAGACAACATCCAATTGATGCAAGGGAAAAGGAGAGTAGGAAATGTTACTAGAAATAGTAAGAAGCCTGAATATGGAAGTGTAGAGCTACAAAGCAGACAACGAGATACTGATGAGAGAGAAAAGTCAGATAAATGCTTGAGTGTTGTAGATCTTAAATTAGTTGCAGAGACAAACAAATAAGGGATCAAACTCAAGACAATTGGAAGAAGGCAGGTGTCATGAAAGAAGGGATGATCGTGGAAGAGTTGTTTATTCCAAAAGTGCTAGTAGATATCATGGACACCACCCACCTCCTTACTCAGAAAAAAAATTTGATGCATCGGAAGATCCCGTAAGAAATCCATAGGTGTCTCATGTTAGACAACAAAGAAGGAAACCAGAGATAGATAGTTTGCAAGGAGAGCTGAGGAAGCTCAATCCACCTACCTTTGAGGGTAAAAGAGAAAGGGAAGATGATGGTGAAGCATGGTTTCTTTGGCTCAGGAGATATTTTCAATTGCATAACTATTTGTCCAACCTGCAAGCCAGGATTTCCACCTACCATTTACATGGGAAAGCTGCAATGTGGTGGGACAAACTGAATCAAGTGGAACATGTTAATGAAAGTAGAATCACTTGCAAGAAGNGGACTACTTGAGGGACTATGTGGCAGAGAAGGGTGGAGGTCCATTCTCTTGGGCAGTACAAGCTGGGTAGAAGAGAGTTTGGTACTTTGATTGTTGTGGGTGGAAACTTGTGACATCTTGAGAGATGACTGGTTTGGGAACCCAAGTACACTCTGGAACCGTCCTTGTGGATTCATAGCCTTGGCTCAAGCGTGACACTACTGCTGAGATTTGGAGAAGTGGTGTCTACGGCTGGGTGGAATGTCCTTGGTCTGAATCCAGTTGGTTTCACCTTTTTATAAAGATAAATGATGTCTGTTGTGATATTATTATCTGTGTATGAATCTATTCCACTGTGTATTTTTAATTATCGTTTAATTAAATCTTATATTATGCATGCTTGTTGGATATTGTTGTGGATGTCATTAAAGTCTTTTCTTTTATGCATCTTTAAAACTTAAAAAAGTATCAATAAGAGTACGAAGTCCAAGGGTGGGCTTGAAGATAACATGCCTCGAACTGTGGGTTGTTGGGTATGTTATAGTTTCGTATTAGAGATTCTATTTGAAACCCCGGGCTGGTATGGTTCAGGTCTATTGGTCAAAGTCTCATGGTTAAAGATCAAACACTGAACATGAAGTTGAAAAGATCAGGAGGAATGGCATTATCGAATTTATGCAAAAGATAGAACATTAGAGACCCATTGTAAGGGGTTTGAAGGATCATGATCGTACCACTTCAAATGTAGGAGCGATCACAACTATAGGATCAGGAGAGATCCAGGATCGTTGCATCGAAGGACAGGTGAATAGGGGTTATCTGATGAAAAGGATGCAAGGTCTAAGGTCACAACCATCGGATCCCATTGGAGAGTGAGATCAACAGACATGAGGCATTACGGGGAACCAATCTGCATGGGAGATAATTTCCCAAGGCAGTCCTGCAATCCAAACCACGGTTTCACCGAGGGATTACATGTCAACATTAGGAGAATTGCAGGGTGAAAATAGGGTTACTCCAAACCACTGATGCGTTCCCCCACAAATTGAAAGGCAATAAATAATGTGACATGTTAGGGCTTAGACATCAAAAGTCCATATAGTCGAAGTAGTTTGGGGCCATCCATTGTCAAGGAGAGACATGTGGCATGAGATCCACAACTATGGAGGTTTGTGAATGAGGAGGAGGTAAAATAACCAAAGAATATCTTGACTATTGATCACCAAGAGGTACATGTCAACAGATAAGTAACCCTGGAGAAATCTGTTCTAGAGGTTTTCAGTTGAGATCTGAAACTCTCAAAGCCCGGATAGCTAGAGGGCCAAAGTAAATCTTGATCTTTCGATAATCTGAAATAGATCTCAGTTGCTAGATTGTCCAGAGAAAATCTCAAGCGTCAGATCATCCAACGTGAATCTGGGCCATCTGATCTAGAAGAGATGTGGCGTAAATCTGTGGATTTTGGGTGAAGACCTGAAGTGAATCTTAGTCATCCGATCCAGGAGGACACATGGTGACAGATTGTCTAGTCTGGGAATTTTGGGTTTGGAAGAATTGGAAGTGTGCTAGTATGGAAATTCCAAAAGTCCCGAAGCCTGAAGAGCCGAAGTGATGGGCCACGATGACATCACCTAGAGGTGATGTGGATCCTGGAATTTTTTAAGTGATGTGGCTTGTGGATGTTATATGGGATGACATGGACACATGGGATGCGTGCTACATGTTAGTAAGTTTTGATCATATGGAGTATTGAAAAGTCAGTTAGAACATGACACATGTCACTTGCCTGATTGGGCCACATGTTCACTTCTATTATTTTTCCATGTGGCGACAGATCATGCAATCTAGATACTGAGCACCCGAGTGGGGAAAGATGTGACAGGCTACATTAGGTCAAAAAATATTGAATGCCCAAAGGACAGAGTCCATATCGATCGTTGTTTCTAGAAGACACACATCGAAGGATCGTCGACTTCAGGTGAAATCGCTCTGGGAGAAAGTGCAGGAGTACAATTTGAAACTTCTAAAGCCCGAAGAGCCGAAGTGATTCACAGAAATTGATCAATGGGACGACACCCATTGGAAAATCATGAACTCTAGGTCAAATAGTTTCAGAAGGAGGAAAGCAAGGAAATTTGAGACTCTCAAAGCACAGAGTCCCGAAGTGGATCTCGATCGTTAATCATGAAAGAGGATGAGGACTATTGATCCGATCCTGGATGAAAGTCTAAAGTCTCGAAGCTATGGACAAGCACTTTTTCAACTAAGCACAGGGTCATTGCCATGGTCATATGCAAATTGAGAGCTGAGGGTAGGAGGGATAAGGGCCGAATTGGTTTTCTTCAAGAGATAAAAGTGATAAGGAAGGATTTAGCTGCGGTTTCTAGTCATGGTCACCTGGGAAAATGGTTTGAAGGAATCACTTGTGCAGGATGAAATTATGTGTCATCCAAGGATAATAGGACACTGTTATTTTCAGAGAATTGGGATATGATCTCCATGAACAAAAAAAAGAGACGTGTAGCATGGTTTGGCAATTTTGTTTATCATATGCATAATTCTAACAAAATGGTTACTTGCACATTTTGCAGAATTAAGGGGTTTAAACAAATCAACTTAGGATGGATATTGAGGAAATGGAAGAAGGTGAGGGAGCCTCCAGTAATGATAAGGAGGCCGAAGGAAAGAATACCATAGTTGGTAATGCAGAGACAACATCCAATTGATGCAAGGGAAAAGGAGAGTAGGAAATGTTACTAGAAATAGTAAGAAGCCTGAATATGGAAGTGTAGAGCTACAAAGCAGACAACGAGATACTGATGAGAGAGAAAAGTCAGATAAATGCTTGAGTGTTGTAGATCTTAAATTAGTTGCAGAGACAAACAAATAAGGGATCAAACTCAAGACAATTGGAAGAAGGCAGGTGTCATGAAAGAAGGGATGATCGTGGAAGAGTTGTTTATTCCAAAAGTGCTAGTAGATATCATGGACACCACCCACCTCCTTACTCAGAAAATTTTTTTGATGCATCAGAAGATCCCGTAAGAAATCCATAGGTGTCTCATGTTAGACAACAAAGAAGGAAACAAGAGATAGATAGTTTGCAAGGAGAGCTGAGGAAGCTCAATCCACCTACCTTTGAGGGTGAAAGAGAAAGGGAAGATGATGGTGAAGCATGGTTTCTTTGGCTCAGGAGATATTTTCAATTGCATAACTATTCGTCCAACCTACAAGCCAGGATTGCCACCTACCATTTACATGGGAAAGCTGCAATGTGGTGGGACAAACTGAATCAAGTGGAACATGTTAATGAAAGTAGGATCACTTGCAAGAAGTTCAAGAATTACTTCCAGAAGGAGTACCTCTCAGAGAATTTCTATGACAATAAAATACAAGAGTTCTTTGAACTATGATTGGGAAGCATGACTATGGAAGAATATGAGAAGTTATTTGGATTGTTGAACTATGTCAGGTTCATTGGTGATGAGAAAGTGAAAATACATAGATTTCTAAGTGGACTACCATCCTTTTATAAGGAAAAGATCAAGTATGATGAACCCAATACCTTGACTGAGGCCATCAGGAAGCATAAATATCTGTATGAGCAAGTCTAGGGATGAGAATCCCTACAGAAATCATCGAAGGACAAGAAAATTGTGAAGTCTGATGAGAGGAGGAAATGACTCAAACCTCCCTTCAATAGGAATGAGCCTAATAGAAATCATCAAGATCAATATGATAGGGGAGATTTCAAGAAAAAATATTCCTTGGGAAAAATGGGAAGACCACCAATCTAATGTTGGGGATGAAAGGAAGATCACCTGTACAAGGATTTCCCACACATAAAACATAGAGTGAAGACTATGCACAACATCCAAGAAGATACAACAATAGAATATATGGGAAGAATCTATGCATCTTTAAATGATCAAAAAGCAGAGTACCAGTCCAATATGATCAAGGTGGAAGGTAAGATCATGAATCAACCCATTGATATTTTGATTGATTNTTCTAAGTCTGAAGAGGAGCATGAACATCACTTAAGACTGGTATTGCAAGTACTGAGAGAAAATTAGTTATATGCCAAGTTGATTAAGTGTTCTTTTTATCAAAAGTAGATCCATACATGAGACACATTATTTCAGAGCAGGGAATAGTAGTAGATCTAGAGAATATTGAATCCATTAGAGAATGGCCAACACCTAAAAATGTGTCAGACGTCATATATTTTATGGGATTAGTTGGCTACTAAAGAAGGTTCATAGTAGGGTTCTCTAAGATTTCTCATCCCATCACTTCTTTGCAAAACAAGGGAACTAAATTTGAATGGACACTCAAGTCTGAAAAGAATTTTAATCTGTTGAAAGAATTACTTACTAGTGCACCTGTGTTAAATATTGTTGACCCAAATAAAAGTTTTGTGGTATGTAAAGACGCATGTAAGGAAGGAATTGGGGGAGTCCTCATGCAAAATGGACATGTCATTGGATATGAGTCCATAAAGTTGAAGGAACATGAGAGGAAATATGTCACCCATGACTAGGAACTTGTTGCCATTATTCACGCCTTGAGGATGTAGAGGCATTATCTCATGGGGAAGAAATTTGAATTAAGGACAGACCACATTTCCATGAAGTATCTTTTTGAGCAACCGAACTTGAATGCGAGGAAAACAAGATGGCTGGAATTTTTAAGTGAATATGAATTCGATATCAAGCATATCAAGGGAAAGGAGAATAAAGTTGTTGATGCACTTAGTAGAAGAGTGCATATCACGCATGCTACTACTATCAGTATGCATCAGTCAAACTTGGAAAGAAGAATTTTAGATGGTCTTGTTATAGACCAACATTACCTACAGGTAAAGGAAAATTTACAACAAGGAGATGTACAACATAAAATAAAGGAGTATGAGATGAAGGAAGACAGATTACTAATGCATAAGAATAGAATCTATGTTCCTAGTTCCGAAGAATTGAGGAATTNATGAGCCTAATAGAAATCATCAAGATCAATATGATAGGGGAGATTTCAAGAAAAAATATTCCTTGGGAAAAATGGGAAGACCACCAATCTAATGTTGGGGATGAAAGGAAGATCACCTGTACAAGGATTTCCCACACATAAAACATAGAGTGAAGACTATGCACAACATCCAAGAAGATACAACAATAGAATATATGGGAAGAATCTATGCATCTTTAAATGATCAAAAAGCAGAGTACCAGTCCAATATGATCAAGGTGGAAGGTAAGATCATGAATCAACCCATTGATATTTTGATTGATTYARGAGAAAGTCATTGCTATGTTGATCCTAATATAGTGGATAGATTACATTTGAAGAAAAGTAAACTTGGAAAAGCAAGTTTGGTTTAGTTAGCCACTGGAACCAAAAGAAGAATCGATGGTATGGTCAGAAGTTGTTCCATAAGTCTTAATGGCGTGGATACTAGTATTTATCTAAATATCATACCATTGGGGTATTATGATATTCTAATTGGACTGGATTGGTTGGACAAGCATCATGTTGTCCTAGATTGTCATAAGAAGACATTTACATGTCTTGATGGAAATGGAAAATAGAGCACTGTGAAAAGCGTTTGAAGACCCATCTCTATAAGGGATATTTCAGCCTTATAGCTAAAAATATGTTTTAGGAAAGGATGTCAATTGTATCAAGCTCATGTGGAACGGCCAGATAATACAAAGGGGCCAAGCCTTGAAGATTTCTCAGTACCACAGGAGTTTGAAGATGTATTCCAAGAAATGCCTGGATTGCCACCAAGAAGGGAGATAGATTACCAATTGATTTAGTGCCAGGAGCTGCCTTGGTGTCAAAAAAACCTTAAAGAATGAGCACACTGGAGTTAAAATAATTACAAATGTAGTTGGAGGAATTGTTGAATAAAGGGTACATACGTCCAAGTGTTTCACCTTAAGGAGCACCAATGTTTTTTGTCAAAAAGAAGAATGGAACCTTGAGGTTGTGTATTGACTTCCGACAGCTGAACAAGTACACTATAAAGAACAAATATCCTCTACCCAGAATTGATGACCTCTTTGATCATCTAAGAGGAGAAAATATATTCTCAAAGATTGACATGAGGGCAGGATACCATCAAGTAAGAATTAGGGAAGAAGACATTCATAAGACATCCTTTAGGACCAGGTATGGGCATTATGAATATGTAGTGGTGCTATTTGGACTAACCAATGCACCAGTTGTCTTCATGTGCTTAATGAATTCCATATTTATAAATTATTTGGATAAGTTTGTCATAGTATTCCTAGATGACATACTTACCTATTCTAAGTCTGAAGAGGAGCATGAACATCACTTAAGACTGGTATTGCAAGTACTGAGAGAAAATTAGTTATATGCCAAGTTGATTAAGTGTTCTTTTTATCAAAAGTAGATCCATTACATGAGACACATTATTTCAGAGCAGGGAATAGCAGTAGATCTAGAGAATATTGAATCCATTAGAGAATGGCCAACACCTAGAAATGTGTCAGACGTCATATATTTTATGGGATTAGTTGGCTACTAAAGAATGTTCATAGTAGGGTTCTCTAAGATTTCTCATCCCATCACTTCTTTGCAAAACAAGGGAACTAAATTTGAATGGACACTCAAGTCTGAAAAGAATTTTAATCTGTTGAAAGAATTACTTACTAGTGCACCTGTGTTAAATATTGTTGACCCAAATAAAAGTTTTGTGGTATGTAAAGACGCATGTAAGGAAGGAATTGGGGGAGTCCTCATGCAAAATGGACATGTCATTAGATATGAGTCCATAAAGTTGAAGGAACATGAGATGAAATATGTCACCCATGACTAGGAACTTGCTGCCATTATTCACGCCTTGAGGATGTAGAGGCATTATCTCATGGGGAAGAAATTTGAATTAAGGACAAACCACATTTCCATGAAGTATCTTTTTAAGCAACCGAACTTGAATGTGAGGCAAACAAGATGGCTGGAATTTTTAAGTGAATATGAATTCGATATCAAGCATATCAAGGGAAAGGAGAATAAATTTGTTGATGCACTTAGTAGAAGAGTGCATATCACGCATGCTACTACTATCAGTATGCATCAGTCAAACTTGGAAAGAAGAATTTTAGATGGTCTTGTTACAGACCAACATTACCTACAGGTAAAGGAAAACTTACAACAAGGATATGTACAACATAAAATAAAGGAGTATGAGATGAAGGAAGACAGATTACTAATGCATAAGAATAGAATCTATGTTCCTAGTTCCGAAGAATTGAGGAATTTGGTACTAAAGGAAATGCATGATGTTCCTTATACTGGACGTCTTGGTTACTAGAAAACAATTACAGTAGTAAGAATCCAGTTCTTTTGGCCGAGAATGAAGAAGGATGTTATTGATTACATCGCTCGATGTATGGAATTTCAGAAGGTGAAGGTTGAGCATAGGCACCCTACAAGTTTGCTGCAACCATTGTCAATCCCAAAGAAGAAATGGTAAGTGATCACCATGGATTTCATCACAGGATTTCCCAGAATGAATAAGGAACATGATTCAATCATGGTGGTGGTTGAAAAATTAACAAAGGCTGCTCATTTTGTGCCTGTGAAGACAATGCATACAACGACTAATATTGCATAAATTTTTAGGAAGGAAATTGCTAGGTTGCATGGGATACCTAGGACAATTGTCTTGGACAGAGATACAAAGTTTACCTTCAATTTCTGGAGGGGATTGTTTAAATGATTTGGAAAAAATATTAACTTTATCACAACATATCATCCCCAAACAGATGGGCAAACAGATAGAGTCAATCAAATAATTTAAGACATACTGAGAATGTATGTGATGGATAAGCCATCTAAGTGGGAAGATTACCTACACTTGGTTGATTTTGCATATAATAATGGGTATCAATATTCATTGAGAATAAGCCCATTTGAAGCCTTGTATGGTAGGAAATGAAATACTCCAGTGAGATGAGACAACTCAACAGATTGAGTGGTACATGGGCCAAAGTTTCTCAAGGACATGGAAGACCAAGTGGTTAAGATCAACCATAATTTAAAGGCAGCTCAGGATAAAAAGAAAGTTTATGCAGACAAGAATAGGACAACTAGATAATTTAAAGTAGAGGAGCATGTAATTTTCAAAGTGAATCCCAAGAAAATCTCTTTGAAATTGGGTAGTTGTACAAAGCTGACAGCTAGATTCTGTGGTCCATTTGAAATATTGGATAGAATAGAGAAGTTGCATACATGATTTCATTACCTTCTTCCACGACTGTGCATAATGTATTTCATGTCTCTTTACTAAAGAAATATGTACATGATCTTAGCCATGTTATTGATTGGCATCTGATTCAGGTAGAGACAGAGGGAGATTTTCAGGTTCAACTAGTGTGGGTATTGGACATAAAATTCAAAAAGCTTCAGAATCGAGTTATAGAGTTGTTCAAAGTTCAGTGGACCTAATCCTGAAGATGCTACCTGAGAGCATGAAGATTCCATGTGGGCAGAGTACCCGCAATGTTTTGAATAAATTTGAGATTTTGATCTCTATTTTGTATATGCATTAAGGACAGTGCCAAAATTAGGGGGAGGGGATGTAACACCCCAGGTTTTGAACACCCATTTTAAATAATGTATTGTTACAATACTTAGAGGACAGGGTGCCCAAACAATTATTAAAAGGCCAGTGTACCCAAGAAATGTAATGTTTTTATCATTATTAATAATAAACACATTGTTGGTTGTTGGACAGATAAGGATTAGAGTTATAGGGGGCTATAATTCCATAAGAGAGGGGGATGGAGGGGCTAAGTGTTTATTCCTATTCTAATTACCCTTTTTGTCTAAGGAAGGGGATTGGTTATGTGAGATTATTGGGGAAGGCCATGAGGTTCTTGATTCCCCATGAAGTTACTTAAACCCAACTCTGGTCTGATGGGGGGGTTCGAGTAATTGCCTGTTCATCGATTTCCTGTATGTTCATTCATTTCCCTCACACACTTCCATGAATTCAATTACCCATCCATTGATCCACCCTCGCATGCGTCTGCATCTTGGCTTGGTAAAGGGAAAGGAACTGTTGAGAATTAGCCACATGATAGTTGGTTGTAATGGTCATTGTTGGGGCTCATAAATGTCCTATTCTCATCCACCTTTCCCTTCATAATTATTCACATTTCATCACCCCATTAACATTTCATGATATCATTTCCATAAATATACTTGGGTTTCA
>JZKD02S0029299.1:0-16720 GCA_000966675.3 Picea glauca | reverse complement strand
TATTTCCTAGCATAAAAACTAGGGCATTAATAGATGAAAGAAAGTTTAATATGAATAGATCTGGTAAGTACAATGATAGATATGTTATACCTATGCATAGAAAGAATGTTTGGACTAACAAATGGATGTAGGATCCTAGAAAGATTTTTTTACAGACTAGCTACCATGATCCTAGTGCGCAGTATAGAAGAGGTTGGGGATCATTTAAAATAAAGAGAGGGTTAACCCTCTATTACAGTTGCAGAAAATCAGACCATCTAGATAAGGAATACCCTGGTGGAAGATCTAGTTGCCTATGTTGCAAAGCTTTGGACCATGAAGTGTTGAATTTCCCCAGAATGATTGCTAATCTTGAAAGAATGAATATGAATGAAGAAAACCCTAAGGAAGATCCAGAAATAGTAGAACCCCATAAGGAATCAGAGAGGGTATTACTACATATGAAAGACACCTTGAACGATCACTGACATATTAGATTATCAAAGGTATTTACAGAAAAAGAATGCATTGAAGCAAGAATAGGAGACTTCGACATTGACTCTATCCTTGATGAAGAGACACAAGTGAACATTATGATAGAAATAACTTGGGAAGATATAGGGAAGCCTGCTATGATCCCTTCATTAGGAGGAATAGGACTATTCAAAGGAAAACTGATGATGTTATGTGGAAAGCTCGCTCAAATACCTATGACAGTCAATGGAACTTCGACAAAGGAAGACTTTGAGATTATTAAATTTATTGAGGAAAATGCCCCATTTACTATGTTACTTGGAAAACCTTGGATTGAAAGAGATCAAGCTAGAAAGAAGGAAGAAGAAGAGGTTTTAGAACAATAGAGACAAGAGTTAAAATATTTCATGACCAGAAGGATCGCACAGTTGATTGAAGAATAGGAGAACATATCGAAGTTATTTGACACTAGAAGCCTAGATGTCAAAGCCGCAAGAGCATTAGAGGACTCACAGAATATTGAAGTATCTGTCTCAGATATAGAAGAGGTATTACCCCCGAGTCCTAGGAGAGAACCTCAACAATGTGAAATTCTTATGTCCAAGGAAAATAGGAATCAGAATGGGAAAAGAACCACCGAGACGAAGCTCACGGGGAAAAAGGATAGGAACCTAAGTAAGAAGAAGGCTAAGATTGAAAAGTTATAGTAGGTTCTAGAGGGTACCTCGCAGAAATAAACTTTACATATTTGGAAACTAGACGGAATATTAGAACAACGACATAGGGAACTTCTCCATGACGATGCAAAATAACCATTAGAGGTCGATATATCCATTCGACTTTCTCTCCGAATGGATCGAAAAGCATTGATGGCCCATCACCAGACCATTGGACCGCACCATAATAGACATAACACGAAGTAATGAGGCTCATACCTGTTGTTGTTACCCATGATTTTGGTCATGATGATGATGTATTGATGATGGTGTACTCAGTCTCTTCATAAGAACTTTCTCCTGAGAAAAGTTACTTTCTTCTCTTTCCAGAAATATCATTTTTGAAGGAGGTTCGTCGGCTACTAGTATATTTTCCTGTGAGAATGCATGATTCTCGCAGGCTGCCTTAAGCCAAGGTGCGAGAAGTTCGCACTGTGTTGAATTGCTAGGGTGCGAACTCTTTTTTAAGCAAGGAAAAAGATGAATTCTCGAAGCTTCTAGAAGGGAATCTTCTAGAAGGATGAGATGGTATTCGAATGGTTATCCTAGTACTGGATTCCCTGATATTTTGGGATCACTTTTATCCAAGTAACTAATTCATTCTCTCCTATATAGTGAGGGAATTCTCATGGAAAAGGTTAAACAAAAAAGGTTAAGCAAGATTCATTGAAGAATTAGTGAAAGAATTGTGTGAAGGATTGAAGCTTGAACAACAGGCTAGGAAACTCCAACAAGGATATCATAAGGGTTTTGATCTTTTTCATGCTAGAGAGCAAGTGTGTGTGTCGGAGCCAAGGGCCACTGAAAAGAATTTTATGACATCAAGGCTCAGGTTGTAATCTTTACTTTCCATTAATATGATATAGTAATATGTCCCTTTCCCATAAATCTATTTCCACTTTATTGTATAATTCCTTGATCATATACATAGATTGATTGTTGAATAGATTGTGCTTTCTTCACTTTCATTGGTTTGTGTTGTCTTGGTCTTGGCTGCAGGAGAGAACTGCAGTGAAGAGGGAACAACAAAGACCATAGGAAGCGATAATAAGGTATGTTCTTAGTTCTTGCCTCCTATTTAATTCAATGGTCAAAATCTAGGGAAAGAGTCATGTTCTGTCTTTCTTTGTTCTATATCCAGGTGGATCTAGGGAGATCAGTTAGTGTCTGCACCTACAGATTTATACAATAACAAAATTGGCGACTCCACTGGGGATCAATCCCATTTTATTTGTAGCTTTTGGTATTTTTATGTGGCCATTTTCTCTGGTTTCATTTTTCTCCTGTCCTATCAGTCTCTGAGTCTTCAGGATATCCTGATAAACCTTCTGGGTCCAGAAGCCTTTCTCAATTTTGCTTCATTTTTCAAAATTTTGGTTATGTTCAGGGATTCTCACACTGTATTTCATTGTAGCCTGCGAGAATTGGTAGGGTTCGCACCCTGCCTTTAGGTTTCCACCCTGCTCAAGGGTCACCTGTGAGAATCAGTGATTCTCGCACTGTGTAATACTACTTGCCTGCGAACTCTTTTTGCCAAAAATTTGGATTTGAGTTTTGGTCTTTCCAACTGCCCAGATCAGTTTGATTGCCTCTTATGAGTTTCTTGGACCACTGATTGATATATTTCTTGTCTTTGTTTGCGTGCATGAACATTTTAGGGTTTCAAGGATTTTCTTGTCATTTGTGTCTTGACTTTCATTTCTTGGCTTTTCTTGGAAAAACCATTCTCTCTGACTTCAGAATCTGAGTGTGTTTGATTAGTTAAGAACCAGTGATTGGTTGAAAGTTGAGTGCTTGGTTTTTCTCATTTGCTTATTGGGTTGAAAGATCATTTTCCTTTGCAAATTGGAAAGACATAATTGGTTTGCTCTTTATTTTTTCTTTCATTGAAAGAGTGGATTGGGTGTTTTTCATTGCTTGTTCATTTGGATTTTGATTTTCTGTACTCTCACTGTCATAGTGTGGGTCCTTTTTGAAAAGTGAACAAAAAAGTTTTTCTTTCAAAAAATTCTTTTTGTTTTTAGAAAACATTGAAAATCAAATTATTGAGATTGTTGAAGTATTTGAAAAAGACATAACAGAGAGTTTTCATTTGATTAAGTGATTGTTTGTGTTTGCATTTTAAAGGAAATTTTGCATTGTAGTTCAAGGTTGATCTGGAAAACTTTCTCTCTCTCCCATATATAGGATTCGTTGAATGGAAAGTGATATATTTCATCCTCATCCTTGCATTGTTTGGGTCAGATTCATACAACATAAGTTTCATTTCCGTTACCTTTGAGTAAACAACAACTCTTAATAACACTGTGTAATCATAAAATTTATCTAGTAACTCTTTTCTAGGGATTTATTACACCAACATTTAGCTAGGCTAGCGCTTTGGAGTAGGAAGAAAGATACACTCTCCAAAAGCACAAAAAACACAATAGCATNATTTGCAACATCTTGTCCTGGGAAGCCCTTCTCACACAAGGGTCAAACACTAGGTCGCATTGATATTGGCAGAGTTACTCACCCTGTTTTGTTGATATCAGTGTAGAGATTGCACATATTATGGGGATCACTTAGAGGTATACCCATAATGATGAGTGGAAGCCTTTTGAGTTGATTGTAGGCTAGATACCCTGCCCTTGTGTGTGGATTGGACTGTTGAATGTTCCCCAAGGCTTTATTGTTGTTGGTGGTGACCTTAGTGGCCTATCTTTCTAGGTTCTTACCCAAGGTGACTGTGGAGGGGAAAGTCTTCACGGTACCTAGAATTGACATTGACCAAACTCACTCGGGCTCCTTGGAGGGTATACCCACGATTATGTGTGGGAGCTTGCACCAGGGTGTAAGTCCGTTAAGTAGGTCGTCAGCGTAACTTTTCCACCTTAGCCCAGGCCCTTCTCGTCTCATTGTTGTGATGTTGGATTTCATCACCAACTAGTGGCTTCGAAATTAGAAGGTCTTGTTTGCTTGGTGATTGCTTCCTAGATTTTGTTTACTAGCGCGTGTTGTTTGTTTCTCAAAGTTGACCATAGGATTTTGTTTGCGAAGTTTATCACTCGTTTACAATAGCTCCTCCACGTCGTTCACATAGAATGCAAGGTTTATCTCCAGAGCATCTGGATGGTTCTCAACCCTTGCCTACAGCTACACCTGAGGGCTCTTCTAGGAACAGTGAAACCATAGTCGTCACCACACCACAAGTGGAACGAACTGATTCTCTAGAACATTTTTGAATTACAAATACTCGAGAGGATTTTCGACTTCCCAGTGATTCTTAGCACCCTTTTAGATGACTAAATTCTTCCATAGAATTAGTTGTTACCTCTTATGGATCACCCGTTGGGCCTTTTCCCGATGTAGAAGGCCAAGATCCTTTTTGGTTTGCAGGTGATTTTCGAAGGACCCTTTTCGGTCCTGGTTCGCCTGTGGTCTCCAAAATCAACCCTCCAGTGTTTTATGAGATAGAGACTATACCGTTGACTACCACTTATCACTTTACTGTCCCTGCCGAAATGGCCCATCTCGAAAATACTACGAGTGTCCCAACCGAGTTCATTGCAGCTGATCTTGCTCCTATAAACACACAACGAATGCCCAATGTCACTCCGACACTACCACCCGGATACCATGCCTTGAACGCTTTGTTGAATGCTTCTATTCCAACACCTCCGCAAACCCCATCTGGTTCTCCTGGTGGTCCTTCTTTTCCTAGGCACCCTATTCTCGGTTTTATTTCAACACTCCCTCAATTTCCTTCTGGCAATCCTAATCCTAGTGGCACTATTCCGTCCATTACATCAAACTTGCAGATTCCCGTTGGTGGACAAGGTGGTATGATTCAACTTCCTCTTACCGCACACATTCCAATTACTACACTACCTTCGATTGGGACACAACTTCCGGTTGGAACTATGATAGGGGGACCAACCCCCCCTTTTGGACAAAATATACCCCCCTCTTTGGCCCAGTATTGGAATCAGATGATATAAAATTCTCGAATGACTGGGGGGCAATAGTTGCCTGTCCCTACTATAGGCCAACCATATCCAGGTATACCCAATCCTATTTTGGGTATGAATGCTCAAACTCATGTCCCTGCTCAAGGATACAATCCCCCGAGTTACTATCCTCTCCAACCACCACCGAATCTGCCTGGGTCTTCCCATTATGGGAAGACTGCTTACGGTCCTACTGGTTTGCCAACAGGGCTTCCACCCCAAATCCACCAGTACCCATAGGTGAATCGACAATTACCTTTTCTTGCTACTTTGGATTTGCCAGATTTGTCTAGGATTTTAAATGATCCTATTCGTCACTCTCCCCAATGGCCTGTTATTCCAACCAAGATTCCATCAGACATTCCTAAATTTGATGGAAAAGAGGGAGAGGACTCAAACAATCATGTTATGAATTTTCATCTATGGTGTTCATCCAAATCATTGATGTATGACTCTATTCGTTTACGTCTTTTTCAACGAACCCTTATTGGTTCTGCTGCAAAGTGGTATATTGAATTGCCATGAGGTTTCTTCTCTAATTTCAACACTCTAGCTATGGCTTTCCTTACGCATTACCAGTTACCGATCCGTTATGATACAGGGACTGAGATTTTGACTTCCTTCAAAAAGAACAAAGGCACTCATATATCTTATCACATCCATGAGTGGCGAAGGAGGCGTCGCCTCATTAAACTTGAGCTTCCTGATCAGTTACTGGCAGAATGGTTTACAAAATCCTTTGTGAAYGAAATCRGTAAGGATATTGCCATGGGTGGCGTAGTCATGGAAGAGSAGGCTATAAGTCRTGCTCAATATCTTGATCTTGTTTATTCACAAACGGGAACTCTTTATGATTTACTACCTGATTTACCTCACCCTAATGCTTCCAGCACTTCAACTACTCCAGCTGCCTCACATGCGGCTGACRKTGTGATTGGTACTGCCCAAGCCCAATCGCATTTTGTTTCAAGCACAAACCCTAAGTCTACTTCTTCTAATGTTCAAAATGCTCAATCTCCTGCCACTCCCACCGGTAAAAATTCTAAGGTAAATGTTGTCCAATCTACCCCAGCCGGTAAAAKCAAATCTAAAAAGGGGAGAGGTAAGAATAAGGAGGGAAAAAATAATCCTCAAGCAGAGMAACCTTAAACTACTCCTGTTGATGACTGGGATAAATGCAAACCCCGATACCCTTGCCTTATCTATGGTGATGATCACTATATGAAGGATTGTCCATGATGTGTCGAGGTCACTAAATTCCTTCAGGGAACCCCGAAACCCCCTGCACCAGCTGTCTTGTCTCAACCCTTCCTGTCTCAACAATAGGCTTAGTTGGTCATCCATGACCAACCATCCTCTTCTACTACATCATATGTTTTGATGTGTACTAGTGATTCTAAGCAGAACAACGTTGCACTCACGACTCGAGCCAAAGTTTATTCTCCATCTAAGGAGAAGGTTGATGATCTACCTCCTTCGTTGGTCCAACCCTCTCCAGCAAATCCCCCTACCAACGGTCCTCTTCATCTCAAACGCCCGAGCCTCGACACAGTTCTGTGACCCCCCCCTAAGGGTGTCGTTTGGAAATCGGATTTCAATCCTCATGCTCGTGCATCCCAGAACTACAACATTGTTGAAGATCTGGCCCAGGCACCTTTAGCAATGTCAGCTCTTGAAGTCCTTCAATCTTTTCCTGCACAACAGAAGGCACTGTTGAAAGCTATAGGTGGAATTGACCCAACAGATATGAATTTAATAGTCTTTGACTTGGAAGATCACATTCCAAGGTTACCCGCTCAACTAGCATTCCAGATACAAGTTGTTGTCTCTGACAAGAACATTTGTCGAACTGTTATTGACGAAGGTGCCTCGACTTGTGTTATGTCTCTTGCTTGTTGGAAAGATATTGGCTCTCCTCCTTTGCATGAATCCCAGAACACTCTTAAATCCTTCAATGGCTCTGTTTTTAAGCCTTATGGTGTTCTCCCTTCATTGCCTATCATGTTAGAAGGTAAAACGGTCCAAGTTGAAGTGGAAGTCTTCGACGCTCCCCTTGATTATAATCTTCTACTTGGCCACAGCTGGATCGATTCCATGCGCGTTGTTGTATCAACACTTTTCCGTGTAGTACGTTTCCCTCATCAAGGAAAGGTTGTTACCGTTGACCAACTTGCCTTCTTCAATTCTGATACTCATACTGGCAACGTACCATTTATTGCTAAAACCCTGTTGGGTTATGAGAACGTCGGTGTAGGCCTTTTAAAAGACTCCTCATTAATGGGTACTTTCCCCATTCCACCGTCTGATGTTCCACGCCCGTCAGTTGCTTTTATAAACATGATTTCCATTGTGCCTCATGAACTTCCTACGTCTTTCGACCCTTGGATAGTCCATGACCTTGAAGATCATTTTCGTTTCAGCGACGCAATGCCGTTAAGTCCGGTCGAATCCGCCTACCAGGTCATTCAATCGACAACACCTTCTACCCACTCTCTTGATGAGTTGTCTCCCGATCCTTTTCGTTTTGTTTTTCCCATTGACAATATGATCATGTCTGTCATGGAGGACACCCCTTGGGATGATGGGAATCATCGTTCCATACTCTTTCTGGAACAACACACTCTTGAGAACTACCAATGGATGTCGAATCCATTAACCGTTGTTGTCATCTCGATGGTTCCCGCGACTACACACGATATGTTTGCTAAAGGGATATTAAGTAATATCTCTCCCACGATTCCCATTGACATATCCATAAAACCTAGGATTGTTGAAAATGTTCATCTTGGAGCTTCGCGTTCTTCCGACGAAATCGTCACCTATACATCTCTTTTCAAAGAATTTTGTGACATCTTCTCATGGAGCTACGAAGAGATGTCAGGTATCGACCCTGCAATTATTGTACATGAGATAAAGACATACCCCGGTGCTAAACCCATCCAGCAACGCCCTCATCCAGTTCACCCACGTAAAGCGACTGCTATCAAGCTCGAAGTTGAAATTTTTTTGAAAGCCGACTTTATTTATCCGGTGGCTCTTAGAGAATGGGTTTCCAATCCTGTCCCGATTGAAAAGAAAGGTGGCAGTATTCGTGTATGTGTTGATTATAGGGATATTAACAAAGCTTGTCCCAAAGACAACTTCCCTACCCCCTTCGTCGATCAGATTGTCGATGATTGCGCCGGAAGTGAGATCTTCTCCCTCATGGATGGTTTCTCCGTCTATAATAAAATTAATATTGCTCCAAAGGATCAACATAACACTGCCTTTATTTGTCCTTGGGGTACTTTTGCCTATCAAAAACTCCCTTTCGGTCTTAAGAATGTGGGCGCAACTTTTAAACGCGCTATGTCTTATGCTTTTCATGATATAAATAATATTGTTCAACCCTATTTGGACAATTTACCAGCTCATTCTATGCGCAGAGTCGATCACCCTACACACCTCTGCGCCATTTTCATTCGCTGTCGATTCTATTGTATACGTTTAAATCCTCATAAGTGCATTTTTTGCGTCGAATCTGACCGTATTTTAGGTTTTATCATTTCGCGTCATGGGATCCAGGTGGATCCTATTAAGGTTGAGGCGATCCTTAATCTCCCTCCTCCTTCTACACTGTTCCAGTTGCAAATTTTGTAGGGGAAAGCAAACTTTCTTCGCTGTTTTATCCCTAATTACGTCGAGATCACTCGTGGTTTTATGTGGCTACTAAAGAAATATTTAGAGTTCGTATGGGATACCATTTCCAAGAATGTTTTTGAAGCTTTGAAGTTGTCCCTCACGTGAGCTCCGCTTCTCTTTCCTCCTGATTACAGTCGTGATTATTTCCTTTATCTTGCCGCCTCAGAGTACACTATTGGCATGGTTCTCGTCCAAGAGGATGATGCGCACGATGAACATGTTATTTATTACTTGAGTCGAGGTCTCACACCCACTGAAATCAAGTATCAACATGTCAAAAAACTAGCCTTGGCTGCCGTTCAAGCCATCCAAAGCTTTGTTGGCAGCCAATTCACATTTTTCCACTGTCTTATAAGCTGCCTACACCAATGTTTTGCAAATATCAATTTTTCGTCGCAATTTTCAAATAAACGACACTTATATTTTTGCGACATTTTCACGTTTACCTTCATTTTGTTTTCACGACTGTAAGCGTGAAAAATTGATCTTACGTAGTCGCATTAAAATCATTATTTGAACTGTCATTATCCTTCTTGTCGATATGTCCATTGCGCTTACATTTCACTTATCATTATGCAGCTGGAAAAACTTTCGAACTGTACTCATTGGACATTCTTGGATCGATTGTGTGACTTGGTTTCATTGAGTTTGTAATGCATTGGCATTTGGATTTACATGTTATTTGATCTACTTGACCATTGGTTTCATGAAAATACATAGGTGTTATGGTTAAATCCTTCATAAATATCTTTAATATGATNATTTCATCACCAACTAGTGGCTTCGAAATTAGAAGGTCTTGTTTGCTTGGTGATTGCTTCCTAGATTTTGTTTACTAGCGCATGTTGTTTGTTTCTCAAAGTTGACCATAGGATTTTCTTTGCGAAGTTTATCACTCGTTTACAATAGCTCCTCCACGTCGTTCACATAGAATGCAAGGTTTATCTCCAGAGCATCTAGATGGTTCTCAACCCTTGCCTACAGCTACACCTGAGGGCTCTCCTAGGCACAGTGAAACCATAGTCGTCACCACACCACAAGTGGAACGAACTGATTCTCTAGAACATTTTCGAATTACAAATACTCGAGAGGATTTTCGACTTCCCAGTGATTCTTATCACCCTTTTAGATGACTGAATTCTTCCATAGAATTAGTTGTTACCTCTTATGGATCACCCGTTGGGCCTTTTCCCGACGTAGAAGGCCAAGATCCTTTTTGGTCTGCAGGTGATTTCCGAAGGACCCTTTTCGGTCCTGGTTCGCCTGTGGTCTCCGAAATCAACCCTCCAGTGTTTTATGAGACAAAGACTGTACCGTTGACTACCACTTATCACTTTACTATCCCTGCCGAAATGGCCCATCTCGAAAATACTATGAGTGTCCCAACCGAGTTCACTGCAGCTGATCTTGCTCCTATAAACACACAACGAACGCCCAATGTCACTCCGACACTACCACCCGGATACCATGCGTTGAACTCTTTGTTGAATGCTTCTATTCCAACACCTCCGCAAACCCCATCTGGTTCTCCTGGTGTTCCTTCTTTTCCTAGGCACCCTATTCCTGGTTTTATTTCGACACTCCCTCAATTTCCTTCTGGCAATCCTAATCCTAGTGGCACTATTCCGTCCATTACATCAAACTTGCAGATTCCCGTTGGTGGACAAGGTGGTACGATTCAACTTCCTCTTACCGCACACATTCCAATTACTACACTACCTTCGATTGGGACACAACTTCCGGTTGGAACTATGATAGGGGGACCAACCCCCCCTTTTGGACAAAATATACCCCCCTCTTTGGCCCAGTATTGGAATCAGATGATACAAAATTCTCGAATGACTGGGGGGCAATAGTTTCCTGTCCCTACTATAGGCCAACCATATCCAGGTATACCCAATCCTATTTGGGGTATGAATGCTCAAACTCATGTCCCTGCTCAAGGATACAATCCCCCGAGTTACTATCCTCTCCAACCACCACTGAATCTTCCTGGATCTTCCCATTATGGGAAGACTGCTTACGGTCCTACTGGTTTGCCAACAGGGCTTCCACCCCAAATCCACCAGTACCCATAGGCGAATCGACAATTACCTTTTCTTGCTACTTTGGATTTTCCAGATTTGTCTAGGATTTTAAATGATCCTATTCATCACTCTCCCCAATGGCCTGTTATTCCAACCAAGATTCCATCGGACATTCCTAAATTTGATGGAAAAGAGGGAGAGGACTCAAACAATCATGTTATGACTTTTCATCTATGGTGTTCATCCAAATCATTGATGTATGACTCTATTCTTTTACGTCTTTTTCAACGAACCCTTATTGGTTCTGCTGCAAAGTGGTATATCGAATTGCCACGAGGTTTCTTCTCTGATTTCAACACTCTAGCTATGGCTTTCCTTACGCATTACCAGTTACCGATCCGTTATGATACAGGGACTGAGATTTTGACTTCCTTCAAAAAGAACAAAGGCACTCATATATCTTATCACATCCATGAGTGGCGAAGGAGGCGTCGCCTCATTAAACTTGAGCTTCCTGATCAGTTACTGGCAGAATGGTTTACAAAATCCTTTGTGAATGAAATCAGTAAGGATATTGCCATGGGTGGCGTAGTCATGGAAGAGGAGGCTATAAGTCGTGCTCAATATCTTGATCTTGTTTATTCACAAACGGGAACTCTTTATGATTTACTACCTGATTTACCTCACCCTAATGCTTCCAGCACTTCAACTACTCCAGCTGCCTCACATGCGGCTGACATTGTGATTGGTACTGCCCAAGCCCAATCGCATTTTGTTTCAAGCACAAACCCTAAGTCTACTTCTTCTAATGTTCAAAATGCTCAATCTCCTGCCACTCCCACCGGTAAAAATTCTAAGGTAAATGTTGTCCAATCTACCCCAGCCGGTAAAATCAAATCTAAAAAGGGGAGAGGTAAGAATAAGGAGGGAAAAAATAATCCTCAAGCAGAGCAACCTTAAACTACTCCTGTTGATGACTGGGATAAATGCAAACCCCGATACCCTTGCCTTATCTATGGTGATGATCACTATATGAAGGATTGTCCATGATGTGTCGAGGTCACTAAATTCCTTCAGGGAACCCCGAAACCCCCTGCACCAGCTGTCTTGTCTCAACCCTTCCTGTCTCAACAACAGGCTTAGTTGGTCATCCATGACCAACCATCCTCTTCTACTACATCATATGTTTTGATGTGTACTAGTGATTCTAAGCAGAACAACATTGCACTCACAACTCGAGCCAAAGTTTATTCTCCATCTAAGGAGAAGGTTGATGATCTACCTCCTTTGTTGGTCCAACCCTCTCCAGCAAATCCACCTACCAACGGTCCTCTTCATCTCAAACGACCGAGCCTCGACACAGTTCTGTGACCCCCCCCTAAGGGTGTCGTTTGGAAATCGGATTTCAATCCTCATGCTCATGCATCCCAGAACTACAACATTGTTGAAGATCTGGCCCAGGCACCTTCAGCGATGTCATCTCTTGAAGTCCTTCAATCTTTTCCTGCACAACAGAAGGCACTGTTGAAAGCTATAGGTGGAATTGACCCAACAGATACGAATTTAATAGTCTTTGACTTGGAAGATCACATTCCAAGGTAACCCACTCAACTAGCATTCCAGATACAATTTGTTGTCTCTGACAAGAACATTTGTCGAACTGTTATTGACGAAGGTGCCTCGACTTGTGTTATGTCTCTTTCTTGTTGGAAAGATATTGGCTCTCCTCCTTTGCATGAATCCCAGAACACTCTTAAAGCCTTCAATGGCTCTGTTTTTAAGCCTTATGGTGTTCTCCCTTCATTGCCTATCATGTTAGAAGGAAAAACGGTCCAAGTTGAAGTGGAAGTCTTTGACGCTCCCCTTGATTATAATCTTCTACTTGGCCACAGCTGGATCGATTCCATGCGCGTTGTTGTATCAACACTTTTCCGTGTAGTACGTTTCCCTCATCAAGGAAAGGTTGTTACCGTTGACCAACTTGCCTTCTTCAATTCTGATACTCATACTGGCAACGTACCATTTATTGCTAAAACCCTGTTGGGTTATGAGAACGTCGGTGTAGGCCTTTTAAAAGACTCCTCATTAATGGGTACTTTCCCCATTCCACCGTCTGATGTTCCACGCCCGTCAGTTGCTTTTATAAACATGATTTCCATTGTGCCTCATGAACTTCCTACGTCTTTCGACCCTTGGATAGTCCATGACCTTGAAGATCATTTTCGTTTCAGCGACGCAATGCCGTTAAGTCCGGTCGAATCCGCCTACCAGGTCATTCAATCGACAACACCTTCTACCCACTCTCTTGATGAGTTGTCTCCCGATCCTTTTCGTTTTGTTTTTCCCATTGACAATATGATCATGTCTGTCATGGAGGACACCCCTTGGGATGATGGGAATCATCGTTCCATACTCTTTCTGGAACAACACACTCTTGAGAACTACCAATGGATGTCGAATCCATTAACCGTTGTTGTCATCTCGATGGTTCCCGCGACTACACACGATATGTTTGCTAAAGGGATATTAAGTAATATCTCTCCCACGATTCCCATTGACATATCCATAAAACCTAGGATTGTTGAAAATGTTCATCTTGGAGCTTCGCGTTCTTCCGACGAAATCGTCACCTATACATCTCTTTTCAAAGAATTTTGTGACATCTTCTCATGGAGCTACGAAGAGATGTCAGGTATCGACCCTGCAATTATTGTACATGAGATAAAGACATACCCCGGTGCTAAACCCATCCAGCAACGCCCTCATCCAGTTCACCCACGTAAAGCGACTGCTATCAAGCTCGAAGTTGAAATTTTTTTGAAAGCCGACTTTATTTATCCGGTGGCTCTTAGAGAATGGGTTTCCAATCCTGTCCCGATTGAAAAGAAAGGTGGCAGTATTCGTGTATGTGTTGATTATAGGGATATTAACAAAGCTTGTCCCAAAGACAACTTCCCTACCCCCTTCGTCGATCAGATTGTCGATGATTGCGCCGGAAGTGAGATCTTCTCCCTCATGGATGGTTTCTCCGTCTATAATAAAATTAATATTGCTCCAAAGGATCAACATAACACTGCCTTTATTTGTCCTTGGGGTACTTTTGCCTATCAAAAACTCCCTTTCGGTCTTAAGAATGTGGGCGCAACTTTTAAACGCGCTATGTCTTATGCTTTTCATGATATAAATAATATTGTTCAACCCTATTTGGACAATTTACCAGCTCATTCTATGCGCAGAGTCGATCACCCTACACACCTCTGCGCCATTTTCATTCGCTGTCGATTCTATTGTATACGTTTAAATCCTCATAAGTGCATTTTTTGCGTCGAATCTGACCGTATTTTAGGTTTTATCATTTCGCGTCATGGGATCCAGGTGGATCCTATTAAGGTTGAGGCGATCCTTAATCTCCCTCCTCCTTCTACACTGTTCCAGTTGCAAATTTTGTAGGGGAAAGCAAACTTTCTTCGCTGTTTTATCCCTAATTACGTCGAGATCACTCGTGGTTTTATGTGGCTACTAAAGAAATATTTAGAGTTCGTATGGGATACCATTTCCAAGAATGTTTTTGAAGCTTTGAAGTTGTCCCTCACGTGAGCTCCGCTTCTCTTTCCTCCTGATTACAGTCGTGATTATTTCCTTTATCTTGCCGCCTCAGAGTACACTATTGGCATGGTTCTCGTCCAAGAGGATGATGCGCACGATGAACATGTTATTTATTACTTGAGTCGAGGTCTCACACCCACTGAAATCAAGTATCAACATGTCAAAAAACTAGCCTTGGCTGCCGTTCAAGCCATCCAAAGCTTTGTTGGCAGCCAATTCACATTTTTCCACTGTCTTATAAGCTGCCTACACCAATGTTTTGCAAATATCAATTTTTCGTCGCAATTTTCAAATAAACGACACTTATATTTTTGCGACATTTTCACGTTTACCTTCATTTTGTTTTCACGACTGTAAGCGTGAAAAATTGATCTTACGTAGTCGCATTAAAATCATTATTTGAACTGTCATTATCCTTCTTGTCGATATGTCCATTGCGCTTACATTTCACTTATCATTATGCAGCTGGAAAAACTTTCGAACTGTACTCATTGGACATTCTTGGATCGATTGTGTGACTTGGTTTCATTGAGTTTGTAATGCATTGGCATTTGGATTTACATGTTATTTGATCTACTTGACCATTGGTTTCATGAAAATACATAGGTGTTATGGTTAAATCCTTCATAAATATCTTTAATATGATGCCTATGTTCGTGTTTTCAAAACTATTGGCATGTTGATTATATGAAGACCCATTGGCACATTGGTTAAACTCTTGATATGAGTTGTTACAATACATTGGTGCATGGCTAAACATTTGGTATTGGTTTCAAATTGTATGTTGATGGTTTAAAACTATGGCATAACGTTGATTGCGCGCGTTGGTTTATACACTTACCATTGGTTTCATTGGTCAACCAAGTAACATGATTGTCGAACTATACTATAAAGGGTAGAACAGCTATAAGCCGGTGGTTGTACTTTGGCAATAACTATTATGCATGGTAGAGATAAGCTCCACCACCTTCGCATGATGAAATTTATGCCTATCCCTTATCCACGTTTACCTCTGCTAGCTCGGGTAACCCTTCGTGCACTCTACTCCTGTGTATGCTATAATCCAAACCCTAGCGTGTTCACCATGTGCTCGGCTCCATGGAACCGGTGGTGTGAATCGAGCCGAATGGTAGCCAAGCCTTGCTATTGTTCGACAATGCCCGGAAAGACTTAGAGTATAACCGTTGGCTCACCTTCATACAGAGGTTTGAGGGTTTTAACTTATTTGTTGCATAGCAGTTCGCTCTGAATTTTGATGGCTGTAGAGCCAAGGTGGGCGACATCCAGTTGGAAATCGATGAGAAGTTTATTAGTTCTACTACAGGGTTACCATCCTCAGGACAACGTTGGTTCAAAAAATCTAAGGTCGAGGAGGTGCCATGGCCGCTACTATTCATCTCGCGAAAGGTCACATCTTGTGACATAGGTATGCCCATTTCTACACTTAAACAACGATGGCATGATATTTTGATGGTGGTCAAATAGTTCATGACCTGTGAGGGTCAATATGGACTCGTTTTTCTCTACCACCTGCGTTTGTTAATGAATTTTATGGGATACTCGTTGAATATGCCCTTTTATTTCCAACGTAGCCTGTACAAAATGTCAAAAAGGTTTAAAAGGGAGAAGGACGACAGTAGCCTGTTGCACCATGGACTTATTAAACTTATCATTGTTTATCACTGAAGTCTCCACGGTGATAGTTGGCGAGCTATCATCACTCGAAATGGTTTTGATGATACAGACCCTACCCAGGTTGACAAGCCTGTGGTTAATGAAACCAAGGTTGAGCCACCCGTGCCCTTCCATGTCCTACTTCCTTCTCCTAAACCCTCAGTCGACCCTAATATTGACTTACCAGACACTGTAGTAGAGAAGGATGAGGCTATAAAAAGGCCTGCGAGCAAAAAGGCCAAGGCAAACCCTACTGTTGATGCTAAGGGTAAAAAGAACACTCGGTTTATTTCGAGAATGGTTAGGAATAAACCTAAACCCACTGTTGAGAAAAAGCCCGTAGTCCTTAGTGAGGATTCAGACTCTGACATAGAACATTTCCTAGCCAGTGAGTACCCTTACTCATAGGGTCTGTGCCCCGAGCCACCTTATGATTTCGTTTCTATTATGCTCCCTTGCCTTGATCCGGATTATTTTCGGCACGAAATGAGAGCGGAGATATAATAAAGAAATGCACAGAGATATCGCGTATATCCAGTAATATAACAGAAATATATCAGAGATGAAACCATAA
>JZKD02S0029265.1:369402-385882 GCA_000966675.3 Picea glauca | reverse complement strand
GCAGGGTCCACTGACCTCTAGGTCTCTGGATCGTTCCAAATTCTTCCTCGAGCCGAAGCAGCTCCCTCGGGTCCCTATCAGAATCCCAAGAATCCGATCCACAGGTCCTTCAAGAAAACTCCACCGGCACAAGAAATGCACCAGGCGTGAGCCTTCACCTCCACATCACCACCAGACATGACCGCGACCCTTTCGAAAAAGGGATTTCGGGTTTCGCAATTTCTGGAGTTTTGAATTCGCGAGTCTCTTGACTCTTCAATCCCCGAAACTCGAAATGTCGAAATGGCTTCACCGATGGTTAGCCCCTGGCCAAACCTCGATCCATGTGACCACCTTCCCTGTGACCACAACCCTATTCCAAAGGCACGTTGCGTTTCACGACTTCAGGACTTCCGACGCCAAGCGTTCCAACTCCTTGTCCTTGGGATTGCCAAAGTGTCGAATCCTGAAATGGCTCAATGTGTGACCGCAACCCCACTCCCAAGGCACGTCGCGTTTCATGACCTTCAATACCAAGCGCCCCGTCTCCTAGTCATCGGGATGGCCGAAATGCCGAATCCCGAACTTCCAAAATTCCGAACTCCTTCGAAGTTCCTTCTCCACGGCACGACGCGTTTCGCGAGTTCGGGGTTTCTAACACCAAGATACCTGGCTCCTTGTCCTCGAAACTTTCGGAAAGATGAACCCCGAACTGTCGAAATTTATGACCGCAGCCCCACTCCAACAATACGTCGCTTTCGGGACTTCGAGGTTTCCAACGCCGAAGTGCCCGGTTTCTTGTCCTCCGGATGGTCGAAAAGCCGAATCCCAAAATGTCGAAATGGCTGACCCTGTTCCATAGCCTGATGCTATTCCTCCATCTGCTTTTAAGTTTTTGCGTTTCGAGACTTCGTGATCCTGGCTGCAACAACTCCCTGACCCTTCGAGCTCCCAATATCCGAAATACCAAAGTACCAAACCCCGAAATGACGGTCTTTCGCTCCACCTAGGATCAACGGCTCATAGCCTCTCCTGATCCGACGACTTGTGTATTTTTTGGATTTCACAGGTCAAGAGTTTTGAAATCTTACCCTTTGCATTCCTGGTAGCCGAAATGTTGAATTCCTCCTTTCGGGAATTTCCCCGAAACCTCGACCGCTCACCACGTGTCCTCCTGTTGGACAGTCACGATCCTTTCGGGATTTCATGAGTCAAGAGTCCCGACTCTTTCCCTTTGTATCTCCCGGTAGTCGAAATACCGAAATAGGCCTTTCATTCCCTTCTACACATATGAGGTTTAAACCTCGTGCAACTTCTCCTGGATCCGATGGCTATCGGTCCATGTGCCTAGATCTGACGGCCCAGATCTCTTTCTCCTGCGCACTCTCCTCCTACTTGCCTGGACGTAGATTCAATGGTCCAGATCTCATTCTCCCCAGCTGATCTAACAGTATTTGTGCACCCTCCTGAGCTTGCACTTCTTCCTAAACTTGGAAGACTTCAAACGCTTCAAAGGTCTCAGCCTTTTCTCTTGCTATGAAGACTATATCCTCGGCTCCCGCCTGCGTTCTAAAGATGTTTTCCCTCCTAAGATTTTCAAACTCTTACTCACCAAAGGGTGTCTCAACTTTTGCGATTCCTAGCAGCTATGGCTCTGTGCACAAAGGAACTTTTCCTCCTGAGCTTAGTCCTCTCTGAAACCTTGAAAGGTTTCTCGACTTCTGCACTCTCTGCAGAGTCTTTGCACACAAAGGTGCTATTTGTTCTGAGCTTCGGGACTTTAGAATAATTCCTCTCTTTCTCCCACTCTTGCTGCTTGACGAGCCTTTAGACGGTTGTCTATCTATCAACACTTTACTCAAGTGTTGGCCTAGTGCATTCCTTGCACAGGTCTTTATCCTTTCCCTCTGTGCACTCTTGCACTTGCTCAATGCCCTCTTGGAAAATATTCTGCAGAATCCTCAGTGACTCTGTCTACTCAATGAACTTGAAACAAAGTTCTCTCCCTAATGCATCCAGTGCATTCGCAAGATGCCCTCCTGGAAGAGCTTTCACAGAATTCTTAGAAATTATGTCTGTCATGTGCCCTCCTCTGCATAGTCTCACCTCCAAGGTATTCAAAAACCTTGAGGCTTCTCCCTGAGTCAATGACTTCTTCTGGTGCGCCTTCCTGGCACGTCCTTTCCTGAATCCACATAATTTAGAAGTTCACTCGTTGCAATGGCTTGCAGAACCCACAATGTTCTATCATGCACTCCTTGCATGAAGCCACAAAGAAACCAGACCTGAAATCAAAGAACTCTGAACAGATAGGGAAATCTATCTATCTCCTGCAGATGGAACTTAACATACATCTACAACATATATGAGTACACACACATAATATTCATGAAATGCATAAACACACAAAGACTCAAANACTCTTGCTGCTTGACGAGCCTTTAGACGGTTGTCTATCTATCAACACTTTACTCAAGTGTTGGCCTAGTGCATTCCTTGCACAGGTCTTTATCCTTTCCCTCTGTGCACTCTTGCACTTGCTCAATGCCCTCTTGGAAAATATTCTGCAGAATCCTCAGTGACTCTGTCTACTCAATGAACTTGAAACAAAGTTCTCTCCCTAATGCATCCAGTGCATTCGCAAGATGCCCTCCTGGAAGAGCTTTCACAGAATTCTTAGAAATTATGTCTGTCATGTGCCCTCCTCTGCATAGTCTCACCTCCAAGGTATTCAAAAACCTTGAGGCTTCTCCCTGAGTCAATGACTTCTTCTGGTGCGCCTTCCTGGCACGTCCTTTCCTGAATCCACATAATTTAGAAGTKCACTCGTTGCAATGGCTTGCAGAACCCACARTGTTCTATCATGCACTCCTTGCATGAAGCCACAAAGAAMCCAGACCTGMAATCAAAGAACTCTGAACAGATAGGGARATCTATCTATCTCCTGCAGATGGAACTTAACATACATCTACAACATATATGAGTACACACACATAATATTCATGAAATGCATAAACACACAAAGACTCAAATGCAGGAAAACCTGCTCTTTGTATTAATATGAATGCATGTTTACAATGTGAGCTCGGACTGCAACAGAGTCTCTCCTCTCCTCTCCTCTCTCTTCAACTACTAACTTAAGATCCAAAATATTTTACATGAGGGGGCTCTTTGAGCTCTTCCCTCCAAGCTACCTACCCTATTAAATTACATTGAATTTACAATGAATGGATGTCTAGTCTGGATTGGATCTAGATCCTATCCTTACAACCTATTTAAGGCAACCTACATCTAAAGCCTGTGCATATGCATGGATTTTTGGATTTTCCAACCTTACAACATTTAATACAAATTCAAATTTCAAAATTGAGAGGGCTGTACCTCTCCCCTTCCATTGAATGCACACTTGATGAGCTGGCTGGCTGGTGCACTGCTGTCTTGGAGTGATGCTCCTGCATCATACTCCTCTGCTGTGAAAAATTCATGAGCTCCTGCTCATGAGCTTCCCATCATGGTTGTCGAAATTCTCCTGGATCCCAAACAGTTCTTTGGAGCTGTCCATCATCTCCTCTGCTTTTCTGTTGTTGCTACTGTTGTCCTACTGCTATGACAGACCCTCTTCTGCTCAGCCTTACTCTGCTGGCAGTCTCTTGTGTTGACTTCAACATCAACCCCTTGACCTGCTTAATCACGTCATCTAGCTGTTGTCCTGGCTAGCTCTGTCTTTGCAGTTTGCTCGACTACATTTCTTCTCTGCAAATGGGTAGATCATCATGATCTCCCATGCCATCTTCTCCATCCCTCGTGGCCTTAACTTGCCACTCTGTGGCAAATTCCAATTCTGAAATCTCATTACTGAGCTGCTGCTCAGCTTCTCCCTGTGACAGTGCTGCTGCTGCCATCTCTCTTTGTGTTGGCTCAAGTCCAACCTCTCCCAGCTGCTCCTTGGCCTGGTATTCTCCTCATGCATCTGCTTCCATCTTGACTTGTTGGATGTGCATTCTCTGCACTATCACCCTTCTCTCCAAGGTTTCAATCTGCTCGCACAGATCAACAAAGCTCATGCTGTCTGCCTCTTCTTCTTTTTCTGCTGCAAGTTCCAATGCTGCAGTCTTCTCAGCTTCCTGACTGAAAATGTTGATCCATTCCTCGGAATGCTCATCTTCCTCTGCTTGGGTAGCCTCTGATGTCTGCTCCATTTCTCTGACAGTCACAACTGGCTGTCTTTCCCCTATTGTTGCATCTGCAACACAGACTCTTGCTTCGACTGGGCTCAATGGCAGGAATATCTGAATTCCTCCAATCATCAGAATACTCTTCTGATCTTCCTTTATCATCTTTCCTTTCTGATCTGAACTTAGCTCTGAGCTCATTTGCTCTCCCTTGCCCTCCTGACAGTATGGGAGTTCTCTACTACCCGCCTGGAAGTCTATGAGATTCCGCAACGATCTCATCCCATTGCCCACCTGGCAATTGGAAATTTTTGTTCTGTCCTCTTGGCAATCTCTGAGATCTTCCAGTGATCTCAGTTCATCCTCATCACTGAGATTTCTCCTAGCTTCTAGCTCACATAGATGAACCATCTCCTCTTCATCTCTGAGGTTTTCAGCATGCCTCAGCCATATTTTCAACAGCCTCCACTGTCTTTTGGCCAACATCTCCCTGACTGGCCATTTTACCTTTGTCCTCATGGTCCATTCATACACCCAATGTGATCTTGGATCCTGCTGCATCTGCAGTGCAAGTTCCTCCATCCTCGCTCTGATCTCGACGAGCTCTTTATCCATCTCAACTTTTCTTGGCTGTTGATGGATCTTCTTTCCATCGCGTCTATGGCCTTCAGTAGCCATTTTCCTGCCTTCTGTCCGCCCTCCTGGAAAACCTACTGATGTCACTCTACAACCCTGAGTGTTTCCAGTGTCCCCTACAGGCCTCCCGATTGTCTTCTTGACTGTTGCGTACCTACGAGCAATCACCACAGAGTCTCAATACTCTGCCTTCCTCTGATAGAAAAATGATGTGTATCAGAGTACTCTTTCTCCTCTCACTTCCTCTGCCTACAATATATAAACAAAGTCAAGCTCTGATACCACTTGATGCGTATCAGACTACTCCTNATCTATCTATCTCCTGCAGATGGAACTTAACATACATCTACAACATATATGAGTACACACACATAATATTCATGAAATGCATAAACACACAAAGACTCAAATGCAGGAAAACCTGCTCTTTGTATTAATATGAATGCATGTTTACAATGTGAGCTCGGACTGCAACAGAGTCTCTCCTCTCCTCTCCTCTCTCTTCAACTACTAACTTAAGATCCAAAATATTTTACATGAGGGGGCTCTTTGAGCTCTTCCCTCCAAGCTACCTACCCTATTAAATTACATTGAATTTACAATGAATGGATGTCTAGTCTGGATTGGATCTAGATCCTATCCTTACAACCTATTTAAGGCAACCTACATCTAAAGCCTGTGCATATGCATGGATTTTTGGATTTTCCAACCTTACAACATTTAATACAAATTCAAATTTCAAAATTGAGAGGGCTGTACCTCTCCCCTTCCATTGAATGCACACTTGATGAGCTGGCTGGCTGGTGCACTGCTGTCTTGGAGTGATGCTCCTGCATCATACTCCTCTGCTGTGAAAAATTCATGAGCTCCTGCTCATGAGCTTCCCATCATGGTTGTCGAAATTCTCCTGGATCCCAAACAGTTCTTTGGAGCTGTCCATCATCTCCTCTGCTTTTCTGTTGTTGCTACTGTTGTCCTACTGCTATGACAGACCCTCTTCTGCTCAGCCTTACTCTGCTGGCAGTCTCTTGTGTTGACTTCAACATCAACCCCTTGACCTGCTTAATCACGTCATCTAGCTGTTGTCCTGGCTAGCTCTGTCTTTGCAGTTTGCTCGACTACATTTCTTCTCTGCAAATGGGTAGATCATCATGATCTCCCATGCCATCTTCTCCATCCCTCGTGGCCTTAACTTGCCACTCTGTGGCAAATTCCAATTCTGAAATCTCATTACTGAGCTGCTGCTCAGCTTCTCCCTGTGACAGTGCTGCTGCTGCCATCTCTCTTTGTGTTGGCTCAAGTCCAACCTCTCCCAGCTGCTCCTTGGCCTGGTATTCTCCTCATGCATCTGCTTCCATCTTGACTTGTTGGATGTGCATTCTCTGCACTATCACCCTTCTCTCCAAGGTTTCAATCTGCTCGCACAGATCAACAAAGCTCATGCTGTCTGCCTCTTCTTCTTTTTCTGCTGCAAGTTCCAATGCTGCAGTCTTCTCAGCTTCCTGACTGAAAATGTTGATCCATTCCTCGGAATGCTCATCTTCCTCTGCTTGGGTAGCCTCTGATGTCTGCTCCATTTCTCTGACAGTCACAACTGGCTGTCTTTCCCCTATTGTTGCATCTGCAACACAGACTCTTGCTTCGACTGGGCTCAATGGCAGGAATATCTGAATTCCTCCAATCATCAGAATACTCTTCTGATCTTCCTTTATCATCTTTCCTTGCTGATCTGAACTTATCTCTGAGCTCATTTGCTCTCCCTTGCCCTCCTGACAGTATGGGAGTTCTCTACTACCCGCCTGGCAATCTATGAGATTCCGCAATGATCTCATCCCATTTCCCACCTGGCAATTGGAAATTTTTGTTCTGTCCTCTTGGCAGTCTCTGAGATCTTCCAGTAATCTCAGTTCATCCTCATCACTGAGATTTCTCCTAGCTTCTAGCTCACATAGATGAACCATATCCTCTTCATCTCTGAAGTTTTCAGCATGCCTCTGCCATATTTTCAACAGCCTCCACTGTCTTTTGGCCAACATCTCCCTGACTGGCCATTTTACCTTTGTCCTCATGGTCCATTCATACACCCAATGTGATCTTGGATCCAGCTGCATCTGCAGTGCAAGTTCCTCCATCCTCACTCTGATCTCGACGAGCTCTTTATCCATCTCAACTTTTCTTGGCTGCTGATGGATCTTCTTTCCATCGCGTCTATGGCCTTCAGTAGCCATTTTCCTGCCTTTTGTCTTCCCTCCTGGAAAACCTACTGATGTCACTCTACAACCCTGAGTGTTTCCAGCGTCCCCTACAGTCGTCCCGATTGTCTTCTTGACTGTTGCGTACCTACGAGCAATCACCACAGAGTCTCAATACTCTGCCTTCCTCTGATAGCAAACTGATGTGTATCAGAGTACTCTTTCTCCTCTCGCTTCCTCTGCCTACAATATATAAACAAAGTCAAGCTCTAATACCACTTGATGCGTATCAGACTACTCCTTTTCCTCTAGCTCCTTCTTCCTAAAATATACAGACAAGATCAAGCTCTGATACCACTTGATGCGTATCAGACTACTCCTTTTCCTCTAGCTCCTTCTGCCTGAAATATACAGACAAGATCAAGTTCTGATACCACTTGATTGCAGACCCCCCCCCCCTCAGTAGGGTCCACTGACCTCTCGGTCTCTGGATTGTTCCAAATTCTTCCTCGAGCCAAAGCAGCTCCCTCGGGTCCCTATAAAAATCCCAAGAATCTGATCCACATGTCCTTCACGAAAACTCCACCGGCACAAGCAATGCACCAGGCGTGAGCCTTCACCTCCACACGACCACCAGACATGACCGCGACCCTTTCCGAAAATGGATTTTGGGTTTCACGATTTTGAGAGTTCTGAAGTCGCGAGTCTCTTGACTCTTCAATCCCCGAAACCCAAAATGCCGAAATGGATTCACCGACGGTTAGCCCCTGGCCAAACCTCGGTCCATGTGACCACCTTCCCCGTGACCACAACCCTATTCCAAAGGCACATCGCATTTCGCGACTTCGGGACTTTCGACGCCAAGTGTTCCAACTGCTTGTCCTTGGGATTGCCGAAGTGTCCAATCCCGAAATGGCTCTATGTGTGACCGAAGCCCCACTCCCAAGGCACATCGCGTTTCATGACTTTGGGACCTTCAATACCAAGTGCCCCATTTCCTAGTCATCGGGATGGCCGAAATGACGAATCCCGAACTTCCGAAATGCCGAACTCCTTCGAAGTTCCTTCTCCACGACACGTCGCGTTTCACAATTTCGGTGTTTCTAACACCAAGCGCCTCGGCTCCTTGTCCTCGAAACTTCCAGAAATCCAAACCCCGAACTGCCAAAATGTATGACCACAACCCCACTCCAACAATACGTCACTTTCTGGACTTAGGGGGTTTCCAACGCCGAAGTGCTCGGTTTCTTGTCCTCCAGATGGTCGAAAAGCTGAATCCCGAAATGTCGAAATGGCTGACCTTGTTCTGTAGCCTAACTCTATTCCTCCATCTGCTTTTGGGTTTTCATGTTTCGGGACTTCGCGATCCCGGCTGCAACAACTCCCTGACCCTTCGAGCTCCTGATATCCGAAATACCAAAGTACCGAACCCCGAAACATCGGTCTTCCACTCCACTTGGGATCAACGACTCATAGCCTCTCCTAATCCGACGACTTGTGTCTTTTCGGGATTACACGGGTCAAGAGTTCTGAACTCTTACCATTTGCATTCCTGGTAGCCGAAATGTTGAATTCCTCCTTTCGGGAATTTCCCTGAAACCTCGACCACTCACCACGTGTTCTCCTATTGGAAGGTCACGATCCTTTCGGGATTTCATGGGTCAAGAGTCCTGACTCTTGCCCTTTGTATCTCCTGGTAGCTGAAATACTGAAATAGGCCTTTCGTTCCCTTCTACACATACGAGTTTTAAACCTTGTGCAACTTCTCCTGGATCCGATGGCTATCGGTCCATGTGCCCAGATCTGACGACCTAGATCTCTTTCTCTTATGAACTCTCCTCTTGCTTTCCTGGGTGTAGATTCAACGGTCCAGATCTCGTTCTCCCTAGATGATCTAACGACAACTGTGCGCCCTCCTGAGCTTGAGTTTCTTCCTGAACTTGGAATACTTCAAACGATTCAAAGGTCTCAGCCTTTTCTCCTCCTGTGAAGCCTATACCCTCGGCTCCCACCTGCGTTCTAAAGATGTTGTCCCTCCTGATCTTTTCAAACTCTTACTCACCAACGAGTGTCTCGACTTATGCGATTTCTAGTAGCTATGGCTCTGTGCGCAAAGGCACTTTCCCTCCTGAGCTTAGTCCTCTCTGAAACCTTGAAAGGTTTCTCGAATTATGCACTCTCTGTAGAGTCTCTGCACACAAAAGTGCTATATGTCCTGATCTTTGGGACTTTAGAATAAGTCCTCTCTCACTCCCACTCCTGCTGCCTGACAAGCCTTCAGACGATTGTCTATCTGTCAACACTTTACTCATGTGTTGGCCTGGTGCATTCCTTGCACAGGTCTTTATCCTTTCCCTCTGTGCACTCTTGCACTTGCTCAATGCCCTCCTAACAGAGCTTCTACAGAATCCTCAGTGACTCTGTCTGCTCAACGAACTCAAAATAGAGTTATTTCCCTAATGCATCTAGTGCATTCGCTTGATGCCCTCCTGGCAGAGATTTCACAGAATTCTCAGAAATTCTATCTGTTCTGTGCCCTCCTCTACACAGACTCACCTCCAAGGTATTCAACAACCTTGAGGCTTCTCCCTCAGTCAGTGACTTCCTCTGGTGCGCCTTCCTGGCATGTCCTTGCCTAAATCCGCAGAATTTAGAAGTGCACTAGCTTGCAGAACCCACAGTGTTCTGTCATGCACTCCTTGCATGAAGCCACAAAGAACCCAGACCTGGAATCAAAGAACTCCGAACAGATAGGGAAATCTATCTATCTCATGCATATGGAACTTAAAATACATCTACAACATATATGAGTACACACACATAATATTCATGAAATGCATAAACACACAAAGAATCAAATGCAAGAAAACCTGCTCTTTGTATTAATATGAATGTCTGTTTACAATGTGAGGTTAGACTGCAACAGAGTATCAACTCTCCTCTCCTCTCTCTTCAACTACTAACTTAAGATCCAAAATATTTTACATGAGGGGGCTCTTTGATCTCTTCCCTCCAAGCTACCTACCCTATTCAATTACATTGAATTTACAATGAATGGCTGTCTAGTCCAGATCGGATCTAGATCCTAGCCTTACAACCTATTTAAGGAAACCTACATCTAAATCTTGAGCATATGCATGGATTTTTGGCTTTTCCAACCTTACAACATTTAATACAAATTCAAATTTCAAAATTGAGAGGGTTGCGCCTCTCCCCTTCCATTGAATGCACGCTTGATGAGTTGGATGGTTGGCGTGCTGCTGGCTTGGAGCGATGCTCCTACATCACCATATGGAGGATTCAACAAAGGATAAGAAGCCAAATTTTGAAGACTATTTATTTCTAAAAGAGTATGAATATATGCTTTGGGAATTTTCGGGATTGCCACCAGAGAGAGACATTCATTTCTCAATTGATTTGAATAGCCCGTTAAAACCAGAAAACCACACAGTATTTTGAGAGTCTTGGGGTGAGGCTAATCCTGCATAGCTTCAATCTTCTTAGGATCCACCCTGCCCCTTGCCAACAATATGACCCAAGTACTTGTCTTATGAGGCTCCAATAGCACATTTAGATTGTTTGAGGAAAAGTTGGTGTTGAGAAAGTAGATAAATAAATCGATCCACATGAGCAAGATGGGTTGTCCAAGTTTTACTATAGATGAGACTATCATCAAAGAAAACTAATATAAAGTGACGGAGAAAAGGAAGGAAGACATTATTCATGGAGATTTGGAAAGTGGAGGGAGAATTACATAAGCCAAAGGGCATGACCAAGAAATCATAGTGGCCCTCATGAGTTTGAAACGTAGTCTTAGGAATGTCTACCTCTTTCATACATATTTAGTGGTATCCATAACAAAGATCAATTTTAGTAAAGAACAGTGAACCACTTAATTCATCCAAGAGATCATCAATGAAAGGAATGGGAAATTTTTCATTGATGGTGAGTTTTTTGAGGGCATGAAATTCATAACACATGCAAAAATATCCTTCTTTCTTAAGTACTATGACCACAGGAGAATAATAGGGGCTAGTACTAGGACAGATAATGCCTGCGGTGAGCAACTCTTGAACAGTTTTCTCAATTTCATTTTTCTAGGAAAAGGGATGATGATAGGGATGAACATTGGGAGGAAGGATGCTAAGGATGAGGGGAATGGAATGACCATGAACACCATGTGAAGGAGGAAGTCCCCAGGGAGTGGAAAAACAACTTGATATTTGGAGAGTATGGATTGGAGGTTAGGCGACATAGAGGGTGTCTTAGTGGTGTGAATGGAATGGAGTTGTGCAATAATGTTGGAACGACCTTTTTTAGGATCTTTTCCATGCAATGGGAACCAATGATCTCAGGGGAACCTGCTGTGATGCCTTGGAACTTATACCATTGGCCCTTTTGGTTGAATTGCATGGTTAATTCCTTAAAATACATGAGAATGGGACCCATAGTCCTTAGCCATTTGACACCCAACACAATGTCACAACCATCCATGTCGATAGCAAAGATATGAAATTTCATTTGGTACTGACCAATTTGGAGACACACATTTTCACAACACCCCCCACATTTCATGGACCCGCCATTGACAATCATGATTTGAAAGTTGTCGACTGTTTGGATATAGAAATTAGTTTCTTAGGAAATGCAGTGATGAATAAAATTATAGGTGCTTCTATTGTCAACAAGGATGATGACCTTCCGATGATTAATGTAACCAATTAGCTTGAGGGTTTGGGGAGCAGAGAAGCCAATGAGAGCATTCAGGGAAATGACTGGTTCAACTTTTGGAGGGTCGGAAGGTTTAGTCATGCCAGTGGGTTTAGGTGACTCGACAAAAAGGGGGGTCTCTACATCTTCTTCAGAAAAATCCTCAGAGATGGCCATAAAAATATTTTATTCCTTACACTTGTGCCTAGGAAAATATTTTTCATCACAATTGTAACAAAGGCCCGTGAGTTTGCGTTCATCCATTTCTGCCCTGGTCAATTTTTGGATCTTTAGTGGAGTGGAAGGAGGAGTGGGAGTGATTGGTCTAGGGCGAGGAATAAATGAGGGTTTTCTGGTTTGATAAGAGACAAAGTGTTGTGCTTCCTTAGCTATTTTAGTAGATTATACCCAACTTTGAGGGTAATCCACGAGGACGTGGGCACATATCGCATCCTTGAGGCCACTAACAAAGCATTCTCGAAAAAAAGCATCAGACATGTTCTCTGTGCAGAAATTCAATTTCTCAAAAGAAGCTATAAATTCTTCCACTGTGCCAAATTATTTCAAATTTGTCAAACGGCCTAAATGGTGGGTGTCAATGTTGAAGTGTTCATAACTTTATGCAACAAATTGTGTCTAGCCCACATACCCTTGGCGGACATTTGTTCTCCATTGCCACCATTTCCAATGTGTCGGATCTAGATGGAGAACACCATACCTTAGTTTGGACAACTCATCAGTAATGTTGTACAAAGAGAAATAGTGTTCCATTTGAGTGACCCAACCTATGGGATTCGAGCCATCAAATTTGTTCACCTCTACGCAAGGGGAACGCAGGTCCCACTAAAAGTGGTGGTTAGGAAAAGATGTGGACTGGGAGGATTCAATACCTTCAAGGTTATAATGTGTGAAAGATGAGAAAGGATATGGGGTGGGATTAAACAAGGTGGTCAAAGTGTTCACTACGTCCTGGAATTGTTGACATGTGGCGGTTAATTGAGTGATGGATGTGGGAAGTAATTCGAGCAGAGAAAGTCGAGATTTGAGGTTACCAATATTGGAAGTAATGGAAGAAATATCAATCCGGGTTTGGTCATGAGCTTTGTACAAGGCGGTGAGATGTTGTTCCCAATATTGGTTGCGAGTGTGGGCCATGGGGATGGGACAGGGGGAAAAGTGGGACCACACAAAAAAGGGTTACTGGGGATTGGTACCACTATGATCAGTGCAAAGAGAGGAATTCAATGGGATAGATGCAAAAAAGGGGGGTCGGGAAGGAGTCGGGTCCACAAATTTTTTTTTGCTAAAAAATGATAGGTATGACTGCGATTAGGGTGAAGAGAGAAATCCAATGGGATATGTCTCAAATAATGGTGTTGACATGATCTAGAATTATTTTTTTTACTCCTGTGGAGTTATACTCCAATTTGAATAATACTGCAGTGACGAAATGGCCAAATTCTTAACATGAAGAAATGTGTAGGAATTCTGCAACCAAAATGCAGGAGGCACAATACACGGAAATAGATATTGTCTGTTCTATTTCTATTTTTTCCCAAGGGTTAGGGTATTTAGGATTTCTAGAGACAAGGGTTTTCTCTGTGCCGTAGCTCTCTGATATATGTGCAGGGTCTAACAGTAGTACTCGACCCAATATCTCAGGGCACCAACTAAGGAGGCTAGAACATTCCCTTAGCCATACTACCCGACTACCCAGGTACTAGAGTGTATCTTCTCGAGTGTTGTTCTTGGTGGAACTATAGAAGTCAGGAGATCGATTGGTTTATCAACTAAGGACTTCAGGATATCTAGGCAGATCCGTATACATGTGTTGTCTGATGCGCTACCACTCGAAGGGGTACCAATAGGGGTTACAAGGGTGGCCAATAATGTGCGCTTAAGTACTACTTGTAGTTCTTGCATGTATGCTTCCCTGAAAGTAGATTTATGTGTTAAACGATAGATATTTGTAACTTTACGATGCTAAAATACATCTCAAGCCTGAAAAAATAACCCACAATTTTATGCTAAGGAAAGTGCTCTGATACCACTTGTAAGGTACCATATCTATTATAATATCCGAAAATAGAAATATTGCAGAGAATAACAATGGAACAACACAATATATGAAACCACAACACCATAATAATACCTTTATTGATAGGAAACAATGTTCACTTACCTCTTCAAGGGGGAAACCTCTAGTAGAGAAACGCTCTATTACAACAATTCTTAAGACAAAAACTTCTCATGCCCTCAACTCCTATTTATACTAAATATATCTACCAAAATAATATTCTAGGGGAAGATGTTCTAGAAGCAGAAGCTTCTATTAGATCTTCTTACATTTGACTTGTTCTTCCTTATTAATATTGGCCTTTATTACATGGAAAATATATTATTCTACCTACGTGAGGGGTTAGGGACGTTAGGTCCCTAACAATAACCCATTCAAGAACCTATGAATTTTAACCTTCTCATCCCTAATGAAATCCACATACCTCAAAATCTCCAAGAATTCCTTTTTGTATTCCTCCATAGTCATGCTTTCTCACTTGAGCTCAAAGAATCGTTGCATCTTTTTGTCATAATAATGCTCTAAAAAGTATTGTTGCTATAATTATTTATTGAAATGATTCCAAGAAATTCCCTTCTTATTGATATGCTTGACCTGCTTCAGTTGGTCCCACCACATGGAATCTTTCCCTTACAAATGATATGTGACAATCCTTGCTTCAAGGTTTGATGAATAATTGTGCAATTGAAAATATTTTCTCATACCTAATAACCAAGATTCATCATTTTTAACTTTCCTATGTTCTCCATTAAATGTAGGTGGCTTGAGATTTCTGATTTATTCTCACTACAAGGAGAACACCTTCTTGCAGAGGTTTTTACAGAAACTCCCCAAAAAATTTATCCCTTAGTTTGTAGTGGAGGTTGTTAGCAAAGGCGAGAGGCTGGATGTTTTTGTGGAGGTTTTTTTTTGGTGCACCTTTCAGGACTATATGCCCCGATGCACATCTAAAAATATTGCACCAGTGATAAAATGATCAAACATATTGTCACTATTATAATGAAGGTTTTTAGCGGACGTGACTGATTGAAATTTTTTTGCGAACAAAATTTGTCAATGCGCCTATACGGTACATCCGCCCTGGTACTCAACTAAAACATAATGCATCGGCATGTAGATGTTCAAACGCATTACCATAAGTTATACAAAATAACAAGCATTGATCAAATCACACCCGTACCATTGAATATTACGTACTGGTGCGTACACAATGTACGATGGCACACCATGGTAAGGATAAATAAAAATAAATTACCAAACCAATTTTCATTGTGACACCTCATCCAGTGCTTCCAATATCTCAAGCAATCATTAATGCTTACTCTATTTTCACAGACACCTTGTTTTCGGTGATTTGGATAGCTCCACTGGTCGATATTCCACACATTTCCATTTTTTGGAAGTTACCACTAATTTCCATTGGCTCTCAATGATGGAACCATGCCTGCTCGGGACATAATATTCCAAGTAATTTGTTTATTAACTTCCCACTTCCATTTTCATGAGTTTAAAAATTGAATTTAGCTTGAAATTTGGGTATTTTTTTTCCTGTCTCCACACGGTGCATCGTTTCGATTCGGTTCGCCCCGACAGGGTGCGACCTATGCTAACTTCACAGTAACAATTGTCTTCAATGTGTCCAATTTTTACCTTAAGTGGTGATTCCACTTAAATGAACTGAATCTAATGCGTTATAGAGGACAACACCTAGTAAATAATGGGTCGGTGTTTTTCGAACAACGAAGCACTGGTGCATTCCATTTAACTAAGCACATCATTCAAAAATGACACAAGAAATATTATTGAGTGGTGCAATCAGTTTAAACAAATGCACCAGTGCAATTAATGTCTCTTTATCATAATATATATTGACTGATTTGACATTGTAGGGAATTTCCTTTGACGCCCCATCTCCAGTGATCTACTATTCACAAAAACCCGTTAAAAAAAAGCAGTGCTTCAATAACACGGTCGCACCAGTGCATTCCTAGTAACAAATTGCACCCCTTAATTTGCAATGAATCAATATAACGGAGTGATACCTATATTGACAGAAACTGCACCGGTATGTTATACTATATGGCGCACCGCTAAACATCAAGTTGGTGTTCTAAAAACTATATCACATCGGTAATGTTCATTAGTGAAATTGCATCGCTATGGATACATTTCCTAAAAATTGGGTCGGCAGTGCGTTTATGTTAACCAAAAACACCATTGCATTGGGTCATCTCGGTGGACACCTAGTAACCAATGCTCTCAACAAAATAATGCACTGTTAAATAAAACATTGGTGCTCCAATAGAATGGTAGCACCGATGCATTTATATTAACACATCACACCATGTAAGTTGATATACAACAATTTCACCTATTGGTGTGGTTGGATCCAAAAAATGCACTGGTATTGTAAAGAGCATGGCACGTGGTTTAATTTTCACAAATTATTAACACAGTGTGTATTATGGTAATTGTTACCCCCCATGACTAGGGGTAACTAGAGGAGATCATGTCTCATGTCCCACAATGGAGAACATGATCCTAACCATGATGATGATGAACATGTCCATAGATGGAAGCCTAGCATCCCCCCTTATTTCCCCTTCAACACAAATCAACCAAGGCTCATCACATTCAAGCAACCTAGAGTATGGGAGATGGTAATATATTATCACCGTGAGGTATGTTAGTCCTTCTTTTATGCAAAGTGTTGT
>JZKD02S0029265.1:319677-355841 GCA_000966675.3 Picea glauca | reverse complement strand
TGAGAAACTCTCTTGTAAAATCTCTCTGTAATCTTTTTCTTTGCATTAATAAACTGCTCCAAGTGGTCGTGTTGGCTAGGGTCGTGGATGTTTCCCCGTAGGGGTTTTACCATGTGAAAACATCAATGTGTTGATATTTGATATGGTTATGTGAGTGGTTACTGAAGGTGTTCGTCCTCTGTTGGAATACTTGTGTTGTCGAACACCCTCTGATCTAGGGTCTCTACCGATATCAAAGATTTTTGGAGGGGACTCTTTAGGTTTCAATCCCTCTTCTTCTCAGCAAGGAAATTGTCCTTTTGGCAGCAGGTCTCTCTCGGGTAAGGAGGTTTTCCTTGATTCTATTTTGGTTTCTTCGAATCCGCATGTGGAGGATTACAGAGGGGAAATCACACCTGGTGATGGTATTGGTCAGGAGGTGGAGGCTACCCATCCTATTCAAGTGGCATACTTTCCTTCTCCTATTCAGACAACCCTTATACGTCGAAATAATAAAGGGGTTAAAACTTGTGGGGAAGCGGATCTAGTACTTGGGAAATACATTTCGATTCCAGAGGCCATGGACATGGCCAAGACGGTTCGGGTGGGCATGGAAAGGGGCAGACACTTCAACACAAAATTTCTTAAGGATTGGGTGGATAATTCATGGGGAGTGTTTTTGGGACAAACTCTCATTGTCAGAACTCTAACCAGAGGGTGGTTCAGTTTCAAATTAAGGAATTCTGAGGAGGCAAAAAGATTTTTAAAGCAACTGTAGTCCATTGATTTGACGCCCATTTTTCTCAAGCATTAAACCCCTTTGTTCGATGTGAGCAAATAAAGGATTGATATTGCTTCGTTATGGGTAAGGATCCCAAGACTTCCCATGGAATTTTGGACTCAGAAAAGTTTCGTTGAGATTGGGAATGCGATAGGTTCATTTGTGGAAGTAGATATGTTGTTTATTGAATCTGAAGAAATGGGGGTTGTGAGGATTATGGAAACCCTGGATCTGCGTGAAGGGTCTCGACTATAAGATATTCCCTTCAGTGAATACGCATGGCCATGTTGATGACAACCCTGGATCTTAGAAAAGTCTCGACTATGAAGATATTCCCTTCAGGTGTATAAGATGTCATCAACATGGCCATAATTCCAGTTAATACAATCTTCCTTTACATGGGAAGTATTGGAGGTCGGGGGAGGGGGACTCTTTTATTTCAAAGAAATGACTGACTTCTCGGGAAGGGGAACACTCAATTCACCCTAGGCCTTTGACTGAGGCTCCATCCCCCCCTCTACCTCAAGCTCAACAGGTGTTCGATACGCATTCGGTGGTGAATCCAAGTGAGGATGGAAAGGCGGTGACGACCAGAGAAAGAGTGTAAGAGATCATACCTAAGGACATAGATTTTTTGTTGGAGCGCGATCCCCTCCTAGGCAAGCCTCAAATTCCCCACCCCACTTTCAATATTTTAATAAAACCCCTCTCTCTTCTTGGAAAATATTGGATGAACTCACTAAAAAATACTCCAACCCTTCATGTAGAGAATGTCCTGGCTAACCCTTTGAACCTTGAATCCCATCCTTTCTCTGATACTCTCATCCCATTTACTTCTCTTATCTCCCCCGCTTAGTTATTTGAGATATTTGAAAATTAGGGGGAATCAATGGACTCGAAGGAGGTTCACATTGCTTATCAGCTACATTATAGATCCATTCCCCACCTCCCCCCACTTTCTCGGTTTACTGAGGGACTTGTCCAAAACCTCGTCCCTCCCATGGGAGTCTCAAGACGTGGTAGGAAATATTTTTTCTATAAAGCCCAAAAAAAGGCCTTGGTGGACCTTGGAGCATGTAGGTAGCTTTCCATTAAAAGGGTGCTTAGAGAATTGGCCTCCCCTGACAAGGTTCCTCCATGAAGTTCCTCTCTCTCAATTGTTGAGTGTTGGTGAGCCCTCTTAAAAAAATTGTCCTCAAAAGGTTGATGTCGATTAATCAACCAAACTTGATTCTTCTTCAAGAAACTCTGGGGAAGGGTTCTGATATTGAGAAGCTCCTTGTTTATGTTTTTCCAGGATGGAGTGTCTCGTGCATTGATGTAAGTGGTAGATCGAGAGGCATAGATCTAGGATGGAATAATCGTTGGATCAAACCACTGAATATATGGGGTTTTGACTTAGGTCAAGGGATGATTTCCTTCTCCTCTAAGCTTGGGGTCGAGTTTAAATTTCTTAATATCTATGAACCTTATTCAAAGCGTGTCCCGTTTTGGGAAAATTTTCTTAGAAAATCTTTCTTTGAAGCTGAGGCTCTTATTTTGGGAGGGGATCTCAACTTTTCCTTGGGGATGGATGAAGTTTGGGGGCCTAGGGAGAGATCTAATCCTCTAGCATATTTTTTCAAATTGCATCTAGAAAGGAAAATATTGATCGATGTTCTTCCAACTTGCATCCTTCCTACCTGGAGAAATAATAGAGTATGGGCAGAAATAATTGCAAAACACATTGATCGCTTTTCGATTTCAAAGGATCTTATTGAAATTCAATTTCACTTGCGGAAATGGGTGGGTTCAGGGGGAGAGTCTGATCACTTTCCAATCTTCTTAGAACTTGCAAAAAGAATGAAAAATCCTATAATCCCTTTCAAATTTAATTTTGAATGGATCAAAGAGGAATCCTTTATAGAATGGTTAAAGAGCATTGGATTCCTTTTGATCCAAACTTGGGCACCCTAGCAGTTGTGCACTTTGTTTCCAATTTAAAGAAATTAAAACAAGCTACTATCACTTGGGTTCACCTCAAAAGGGCCAGAGAAGAGAAGGATCTAAAGGAAGTCGAATATGCTTTATATGCCATTTATGAATCTGATGGGGGAGGTCACTCTTCTCCTAATTCAAAAGATCGTCTTCTTCAATTGGAAAAGAAAAAAATGAAACTTTTAGAAGACAAAGAGGTTGTTTGGAGATTGAAAAGGCGTGTTGTTTGGATGGAGAAAGGAGATGAGAACACAATTTTTTTCCAAGCTTATGCAAAAGGGAGAAAACTCTCCAATAATACATGCAGTCTGAAGAATAGTTAGGGAAACAAAGTTTCCACTTTTGAAGGTTTGTCTAAGGTGGGGAAGATGCATTTCTCATCTCTTTTCAAAGCGGACAGTTACTCTTCAATGGCATAAATTGTTCGTTTGGCTGGTTTTTTCCCAGGCTTTGTAAATGAAGATGACAATAGAAGACTCATGGAGGAAGTCACCGAGGACGAAGTAAAATAAGTGCTTCATGGCTTCCAAAAATAAAAAAAGTCCAAGGTCGGATGGTTGGATAGTCAAATTCTTCTCGGGATTCTTTGACCTAATAGGGAAGGATATTTTAGAGGTGATAGAAGAATCCAAGAGGTCTGGTCACATTCACCCACCTCTAAACTCAACCTTTATTGCTATAATCCCCAAAACAGACATCCCTAAGTCCTTTGATGATTTTAGGCCTATCTCCCTTTGCAATGTGATTTAAAAAGTGATAGAAAAGATCATTTCCAAGATAATAAATCCCTTTTTGTCGGCATCCATCTCTAAGGAACAATTTGGTTTCTTGGATGGTAGGCAGATTCATGAGTCCATTGGGGTGGCTCGGGAAGGACTCCACAGTATGAAGAAAAAAAAATTAAAAGGTGTGGTAGTAAATATTGACCTATCTAAAGCCTATAATTGAGTTAATTGGTTTCTCATTCGTCTTCTTCTAACCCATTTGGGGTTCGAAGTCCCTTTCATAAATTGGGTCATGGGATGCATATCCTCTACTTATTTTCCAGTTCTCATAAATGGCTCGGCATCCCATTTTTTCCATGTTGAAAGAGGACTATGCCAAGGCTTCCCCCTCTCCCCCATGCTATTTTTACCGGTGGTTGAAGGTCATAGCCGTGCTCTAGCGAATGGAAAATTTAGAGGGATATTTCATGGCATCCCCATCACATGTACCTTCGTTTTACCTCATCTATTATTTGTGGATGACATTCTTATTTTTTGTAATGGTCAGAGGGATGTTGTTGAAACTCTATCAGATGTATTATCTCTTTTCAGCAGAGCCACAAATATGCAAATCAATGTCAATAAATCTACTCTTTCATTTTCTAATATGAGCGAAGAGGAAACAAACTTCTATAAACTTCATTTCTCTTTCAAGGTCAAATATTTTGACATGGAGCTAAAATATCTGGGTTTTCAATTAAATCCAAATTATTATTTAAAATCTGACTGGTCATGGTTGATTGCAAATCTAGAAAAGAGATTGAAGAATTGGAGTCACGGATGGATCTCTCATGTATGGAGATTGTTCCTAGTTAAATCCGTTTTGGAGGATATTCATGTTTATTAGATGTCATTAGATTGGATTCCTAAAGGTATTCTAGAGCGGCTTCACAGGTTATGTTTCATATACTTATGGGAAGTTTCGTAGGAAAAGGTTGTGTTTCCATGGGTAAGATGGGAATCCCTAGTGCTTCCAAAATCCCTAGGGTGTGGGGTCTTAAAAATATTTTTCTTTTTTCTCAAGCCTTGGATGAAAAATTAATCTGGAGATTAATCACTTATGATAGCCTTTGGACCAGTGTGATCAAGAAAAAATATATATATTTGTACATCCTTCTTGACTGGATAAGGAGTCCATTGAAGAAGAGCGCCAATTTCTCGTTGATTTGGAAGGCTAATTTAAAATATTTTGTTGTTGTGGGAGATGGAATGTCTTGGTGAATTGGGAATGGGACTAAAGTATGTATTAGGGCTGATATGTGGTCGTGCAATGATGGTATTCACATTCTACCACCCAAAATGATTCAATCTCTTCATGACCAAGGTTTTTTCCACCTAACTCAGGTAGTCGACCTTGCGAGGAAAACTATTTGGAGTCAAGCTTGGTATCATGACAACCAATTGGATTTTGAAGGGGATTTAGCATCGAAATGGACCACTTATACCCAGTCCCTTCAAGCGAAGCACATCTGCATAGTGGACCAAGATGATGAACTTATATGGCAATTTTCTCCCTTTGGTCACTACTCACCAAAATTGGGATATATTCACCTGAATACGTCGAGGAATCTCAGAGAGCCACTTTGGTGGTGGAAGAGTTTGTGGAAGTTCCATTTCCCTCTAAAAGCAAGGATTTTTATGTGGTGTTTAATTGTAAACAAAGTCCCAACTTGGGATAAAATGTGAATTAGACATCTGGAAGGTCTGTGATGGTGTTCCCTTTGCAAATCAGATAATGAAAATGCACTTCACTTGTTCCTCCTTTGTCCTTTTGTCATCCAGATTTGGCAAGAAGTTGTACGGACCTTGGGGAAAAGCATGAGATGGGCAGGGCCTTCAATTGAGAAGGCTCGGAAATATTGGTGTGCAGACAATTCCTACCGAAGGGTTAAATCTCTTCCCCTTATAGTGGCTTGGGGGGTCTGGTTAGCCATAAATTCATCTATTTTTAAGGATAAGACACCCACCCCTGATATTATTGCAACACAAGCTCTCAGTATCCTATCAAACTTCCTTCAAGAGAAATAAGAGGAAGCAATCATGATTCCTCCTGCGGTGCAAATTGATCATTCACTCCCTTGGGCTTATTTTGATGGGGCTTCCCAAAATAACAATAAGATCTATGGGGGAGGGGTTATCCTCTACTTGAAATAAACTCATCATTTGATATTTATATGGGTCTTGGGAGCGAAACAAACAAGTTCGTTGAACTTTTGGCTATGAAACTTCCTCTTCACTTTGCTAAAAAAAAAGGGATAATCACTTTACAAATATTTGGAGACTCAATGTTGGCTATAAATTGGGCAAGAAAATCACAACAATGTCATCACATTCAACAACTTGCTATTTTGGAAGAAATTTTCAGATTACTGGATTCTTTTGATTCTATTTATTTACAACATGTTTACATGGTCCACAATAGGGAGGAAGATGCACTATCTAAGGATGGTCTTCAATTGGATTACGAACAATGGTTGATCACAAAATATTCAGTTGAGGATCATTTTTCTTATTATCATAGACCTTTTGATGAGATCCCCCCTCCTCTTGCAGCTCTACCTTGAAATAATTTGTATGCAGTTGTTCTTATTGATCAATTTCAGGTTTTTTGGTCCCCTTCTTTGCGGCTCTTTGCAGGATTTTACAAGTCCAGTCTACAAGGGATATAGTTTTGTATAGTTTTTGTGAAATCAGGATGCATTGATGTATATGGCTGGCCCCTCTCTCTTTGTATGAGAATGAACTTCTACAGACTTTCTTAGTGACTCTTGTGTACCTTGTTGGTACTGTTCTTATCCATTTTTTTGGAAATTTGCAAATACATAGAAGCATGCATTCTACATAATGTAAATTTTATCTCGATGAATAAAATTTACACTTTTTTCCGAGGGGAAAAAAAAAAAAAGTTCAAAGAAAACATCTTACATGCATTCTACTTGAGTGCAATGATAGCTCATCCCAAGAAGAGAGAGAGGCAAGTTCTTTAAGTTTTATTAAAAAGTTAATATATTTCAAATATTTGTAAGTTTAAATTAATGATGTGTATTAGTTAATGTGTGTCATGCAGAGCAAAAATTTGAAGAAACTCGATAATATTATTCACAATCTTAGTGCAAAAGAGTGTAAAAGATTTATGGAAATGTTGCAAAGAGAGGAAACATGTGGATCGAAAGGTAGTCAATATTAAGTTTTTCTTTAAATTTTACTAAAAATAATTTTCTTAACATTAATTGCTAACAAGTTTTAAACACTTGATTTCACATTTTTTTTAATGTTGTGCGGGAACCGATAACAAGGGAATGGAATCTCGTCCTAAGAGGAAAAAAATTGTTAAGGATGTAAATGATGATGATGGTTTGGTCGTCATTTCATCTAGAGTGGTGCTTGAAGTTAATGAGAGGGGCAAATTGTTTTACAGAGCTTTGAGGGATATAGTGAAAAGAACGTATAGACACAATTTCCACTTACAATACAAAAAATCAATCCATTGACTCCAAGAATCAAGTTATACGTACACTACAAGAAGCGTTTCCGAAGCCATGGTCAATAAGACGCGTGAGACTTGCAATAGAAAAAACTTACAATAACAAAAAAGAATCATATAAAAGGCATTATTACTAAACATGTTTTTCTTAATATGTTCCAATAATTACCAAATTAATTTAATTTTCTATATTTACTTTCATGTCCATTTAAGAAAAAAATATTGTGTTTTTATTTTTTATTTTTCAGGAAGATTATGGAAATTCCAAGCGACAAATGAGGGGAAATCCAATACATGCTAGTATGGATGTTCAAAAGAGTGTGCAATGAGATGGTAAAAAAAATGAACATAATTGCATCACAAGAGGATGCATCCCAACAACAATGTGCATCGGAGGTATATGGTCATTCATTTATTCTTTTATGTACATCGAATTTATTTATCATATTAAATAATGATTTTTAAATTTTTTTTGCAAAAATAAAAACAAAATGGAACCCAATCAACACATAAGATAGGACGACAAGGAAAAAAAGGGTTGATGGTAAACTTTGCGAGTACTTATATTTTCGACATTACTTAAGTTTTCATATTTGTTGTGATCTTTATATTTAAATAATTAATTTACATTGATCCATGGATGTCTTCTAATAAGTGCTAGCATACAAAGAAGAACCAACTGAACAATTGATCAACATTGGGTTAACTAAGGGTTGTGAGTATATGTTGAAGTATCAAGGTTTAATTGAACAATTTGTAAGTAGCTATGTTGTTTAACTTCCCTTGTTTTATAATTAATGGAACAATAAGAAACCTTTATATTAATTATATCGACTATGCTTTTTCATGGCGTATTAAACATGCAGGAAACAAAGTATGGAGAGGAGCCAATAGAAAATCTTGTGATAACTGGCATGAGGAAAGGATTTGAAACAATGTGTATGGTTTATGAATCAATTGTTGCTATGGTACATTTTTTTATCTACACAATCATGTATATTCTACTATATTATAAAGGTAGATTTACTTATTACATTTTATTTCTATGTTTGTAGATGGAATATGAGAAGTTGGAATATCAACAAGAAATCGAGCAATAAAACATTTATTTAAATAACCAAAGTACAATATCACCTACAATTGATCAAGAAATTATGGATTCACGCAACTCGCTCAATGACAACAGTTCAAGTGATGAATGACAATCAAATATAATTGAATGTTATTGCAAGTTGTATGTTTTGTAATATCAGTCTGCAAAAATCAGGGATATTTTTGCCTAATGTAGTGGACACAATGTTCCAATTGCATGAGGACATGTTACCAATAACTGTAACAAATACATATTGGTTCCACTTTGATTATTGTGGACTTTTACGTTGTCCCATTTTGTATGACCACGCATATCTTATTCATATATAATAAAATGGGTTTGTTATTTTATTGCATTGTCAAATGTTGTAAATTGTTGTGTTGTTGATTAATTAATATGTAAATGATTTACATTGTTGCAAATAACTGATTAATTAATATGTGAACGATTTACATTGTTGCAAATAACATAAGTGTAATTGATTGGAAAAGACATTAGTGTTTTCATTATATCAAAATGCAATTACAAAATATAAAAAACAATATGATTATAAAAAATATTTGTTAAAAAAAACAATTAATTAAAATATATACATATTGGTGCATTCTAATGAACTCATAAAATGGTGCCTGAAATAATATAGGAATCGGTGTTTTTTAAGGGGTTATATGCACCATGCATATTAAGCATACTAAAGCACCGATACATATTAATTATACCGAAGCACAAGTGCATAAAATGTGTGAAATATATTGTTTTCAAATTTTATGGTGGGCATGTGATAAATAGGCATCAGTTTTTAAAATATAATAACAACACCAGTGCTTTAACAAACTTAAATGCATCGATGTGTTTAATAAGATAAACGCACCAGGGCATTATATTTAATATAGACACCGGAATGTATGAATTATACAAGCACCGGGACAAACATAAAATACAAGCGCACAAGAAAATAGGAATCTAAGGCATAATAACCATAACTGCCCCAGGCATTTTCGTCATATGTGTGCACTGGGGAAATAATAAAATGGTGAACCAATGCATTTTCATCTTATGTACACACCGAGGCATTTCATGTAATGGTGCCCTGTGCGATTTTGTTTTATGTCTGCACCGAGAATTTATGTAATGGCGCACCGAAGAATTTTTTTGTTTTATGTATGTTCTGGAGCATTTTATGTAAGATATTTCCGGTGCTTTTGATGTTTAGGTATGCACCGGATTGTTTTATTTAATGGCGCACTAGTGAGTTTTGATAATAAAAGCATTGAAAAAAAAAACCATTTTTTTTTACTTATATGGAACATACATTAAAACCTCTGCTAAATCCTATGCAACCAATAGAGGAGATGGTAGCAGAGGTTTCTTTGAAAAAAATTCCAAATTTTGTAACACTAAAAACCTCCGCTGGAAGGTGTTCTCCTTGTAGTGTCTTACAAACAATCCAACTTAGTCCTTCTTCTTCGATTTTGAATGGGGGACATACTTGGGATTCTCTCTGATTTTGAAAATGTAGGTGTTATTCTAGCTAAATGTTTGGGTGAATGGTGATGTCTTCTAACACTCCTAGAGTTCCTAGACTCTTTGTAGTCATCCCTCCTATCATGAGATATGTTCTCTACTGCACGCCCTATATTGGTTGCACGTCTTATGTTGGACTCCTTGTTGATTTGTCTTCGCAAGTTATTCAAACTTTGTAGCAACTAAGAATTAAAGTGATTCTTCTCCTCCTGAGATCTTATCATATCTTCATTATCTACTCTATATATTCTCACTTCCTTATGTAGACTTTTCATTGTCTCTACTAACACTACAGGCTCCACCCTGCTTCTATGTCCATTGGACTATGCTTCTGCATTTTTCATGTTGATATTTAATCCTCTGATCTCATATCCATGGTTGTAAAAATCGTGTGCATCATTCATATCTCTAGTCGTCATTTTTTAATTAAATATGTCCTACATGTACCTCTAATTTTGCAAAAATGTGCATGCAACAATTACTGTTAGAATTATGCATATTGTAAAATACTTCATTAATTAGACTACAGGTCATTCTTCATTTCAATTTATGAAGAGTACGAATGCACTAAACTAAATTATGTTTCTTTAAACATAATCTCTTCTTAATCATATTTCCAATGACTATGCCCATGCCTAATTTTGAGCTCTAGGATAAAAGTTATGGCTTTTTGAAATCATCAATTTTGCCCTTTTTTTGTACTTAAACCTGGTACAATAATTCTCTGAGGCTAACTTCTGCTACCCATAGAAAAAAACATGTTAGGAATTAGGAAAAGTTTTGTATTGGGTGTAGATAGATTTTTTGACAGTAAATACACACACAAAATTGGATTCATAATTTCATGCTCCACTCAAATATACATAAATATGGAATTGCCGGCTTTGTCATTTTTACACTTTCTCCAAACTTGGAATTTTTAGCCAAACTGACTATCTCCCAAACATAGAAAAATTGAGAGGACTTACAAAAGGAAAAGTTGTCAAGATTTTCGAGTGGGTAAAATATTGAGTAATGAATTTTTCCATATGTGCAATATGGGGTCCCTTTCCCCCCTCTCAAGATATAAAAAATATCCAAAAAGTGGCCTAGAATAGTGGATTTTGCCATGTTTTGGCATCTCCACTCCAAACCCTTTGTAATTATGTCAAAACCCCAACTAGGTATCTTCTTGTCTGCTTTTTGGGATCATTGTAAAAATTTTATCTTCATCTACATCCCTATCACTAAGCACCATCTTGTTATTCAAAAACCATTAATCTGCACTTTCTAGAAATTTGAAGTAGAACTACACAATGACCCTCACTAACACTTTTGTAGCCTTCTTCATTGCTAATATACTCTTTAAATTTTATCTGATCCTAAGTTAATCTGCTCTTGTTATGGCCAAAACAAGTTTTTGACTCCATACTTCTTTTAATACCGTAATTTTGTTGATATGGCATGGAACATGGAGGTTGATGTCCACCTATCATCCCCTAACTTGGCCATGTCATCATCCTCCTTTCTCTTCATCAACGATCAAATAATTTTTCTATCAACAATTCAAAGACTTCTCCTTTTCGTGGTCTGAAGGTTTCTTCTTTCAGCGGACCCTAAAATTTGTCCTATCGATGAACTCCAAAAAAACTCCTTTCATTGGTGAACTCCAAAAATCTCCTCCCATCAGTGAACTCCCAAAATCTCCTTCCATCGGAAAACTCCCAAAATTGTTCTTTCGACGGACTGAAAATTTTCTCTTTCAACAGTTTGAAAAATTCGGCCTTCAACGAACTCAAAATTTCTTCTCCATCGATGAACTACAAAATGCACTTCATCAACCTACAAAAAGGCTTCTTCAACGGAATATTTTTTTTGTCTTTTCAGTAAACTTTGAAATCCTTCTCCATCATCGAACTACAAAATGCACTTCTGCAAACTCCAAATAGTTTCTTCACCGAACTCAAAAATATTTTTTTAGCGAACTCAAAAATTATTTTTCATCGGCAAACTCAAATATTATTTTTCATCGATGACTTCAATTTTTCTTCACCACTGAATTTTGAAATTCTTTGGCGAACTTCAAATTTTCTTGATCGTCGAACTTCAAAATTCTTCGACGAACCACAAATTTTCTTGATCACTGAACTTCAAAACTCTTCAACAAACCACAAATTTTCTTGATCACCAAACTTCAAAATTCTTTAGCAAACCAAAAATTTTATTGATCGTCGAACTTCAAAACTCTTCGGAGAACCACAAATTTTCTTGATTACCGAAATTCAAAACTCTTCTGTGAACCAAAAATTTTCTTGATTGCCGAACTTCAAAACTTTTCGACGAACCACAAATTTTCTTGATCGTCGAACTTCAAAACTCTTCGGTGAACTTAGAAAATTTTAAACCAACTCGAGATGAATCCCAGTCATTGATCTCCAACTCAAATGCGATCTTGGCCATTGATTACACTAAACTTCATAGTCACCATGAAAACATGAAATTCGACCTCCTAGACTAGATTTAACTCTGCAACTTGGAGATTGATGCAAGTAATCATCTCTTTGACAATTCTAAGTGCAAATTCGACTTGAATTTGCTTAGAAATTTGGGGATTTCACTCTGATTTTACAAATTTCCCCAAATTCAATGCAAATCAAAACTCTACAACTGTGAATTTACTAAATTCATGCTCGTCAATGGACCATACAATTATGGAGTTGAACCAAAATCTTTGATACCATATTGTAACATAACCAACTGCTTTGTTGGTCCAGGTTACTACTAAATTGACTAGTATACTGATTCAAATGCGGAAAATACACGCAACATGGCATGCAATCTCATGCAGCTAATGGTTAATTTTAAAATTGTGAATGCAAATTATTAAGCATGATCAATAGAAATTAAATACAAGAACATAAATCAAACACATCATTCAAGCATAGCATTAACAAAATAAATAACACAATGACTAGATCACTTATCTTTGTGAATATTTACACAATCGGCTGCAAACGTCAAACATTCCACCTAACCATAGACTCTTCTGCTCTAATTCTCTCAGCAACAAATCACCTCCAAGATGGGGCTATTAGTCCACAAGCAAGGACATGCCCCTATGGGTGTCTATAGTCCACACAAACAAACCAAATACCCACTAAAAAAAAATGACACAACTCATATAACAATTCCAACCACCCAACTCACTTCCCCATCACTCTACACAACCCAAGGAGATTTCATTCTCTTCACTTCAATCCCTTAGACAATCTCCTTCCCCTCTAGATATCCAACACAGACTGGCTAGGAATCTTTCTATTGGGGGCTTCAAGAAATCCAATTGCAACAGGAGTGCTCACAACAACAATCTCACTTTCTTTTGGGTAATTTTCTCAACAAGAATTCACTCACATGCATAACAACCTAACTCTTCATGCAATTTCCAATTCCAACAAGTTGTCTTTACAAAAAATGGTTGCCTACTCTTTCTCAACACTAAACTATGGTTTTTCCTCACTTCATGCTCAACTCAAAAAACTCCCTTCCTTCCTACTCAAATTTTCATTTTTTCCATGCTTTCTTTTATCTTAATATTCCCCCAAGGATGATTAGACTCAACCCATGATGTCATAACTAGATGAATTGACTCTTCCACCAACCTATTACATGAATTCAATGATTGAGTGTTTAATAAGTCAAAGGGATAAATAACTAAATGACAAACTAATAATGAAGATGAATTAAGACTCAAGGCATGGGAAAGCCCCTCAAAACCCCCATTAATCCCCCTCTCTTGTGGAATCATAGCCCCCCATTACTCTGGTCCTTACATGTCTACAATCGGCAATGCATTTCATTTTATTATTTTTCAATGTACAATGTTTGCATATTACAATGCTTCATCCCCAACCATTCATAATATTTACAAATATATAATGCTACATCGGGGATAGAAGTTGGAGTGCTACACTCCATGACATGATTTATCTCCTCTACGTCCTCGACATCCTCATCTGTAAAAATATTCTAGTACTCAAGGCATGTCATAACCATTAACCATAGTGTCCTCCCCTCTGATATGGTGCTTTTAGAAAATGCAGCCATGGTGCTTTTAAAAAATGTAGCCATAGGCCAAGGGCATTCGTCAAGTCATATACAACAAAAAATTGAAGCAATACTTCCAAAAATATAATAATCAAAGTCCTTCTCATGTGCAATTCTACCAAACAACCTCCAATCCATCCCATTTGTGAGTACTTCCCTTTCATCATAAAACTAGGTTGTAGATCCATGTTACCTCCCAGATTCTCACTAGGTGTAAAATTCCTAAGCACAAGGGAGAGACCCTAAGGGAAACTCTAGGAAAGCCACCGTTGTCACCTCATTGGCTTTATCTTTCTCACTTTAGACTATGGGATTTCCTATTCAAGGGGGGGCTTCCCTAGGTCAACTAAGCTCAATGTCTTATAGTGTTATAGTGGGAGAAAGAGAGAGCTTAGTGATTACTTTCTTATATGATTTAATGTTTATGATTAATGTTCTTTAGACTCACAATCAAAATCATATTTCCAATTATCTTTAAAGATTAACAAATGCCACGAGCTAAGGAAAAGTAATTAGATTCAATGTAATACTATGAAATTCAACACGTTTGCTTATGAAAGATAAGAGATCACTTCTAAATCTATTTTAAAGATGAATAATGTCGAAAATTATAGATTTAAAGAGTTATATGAAGAACCCACTTATTCAAGGAAATACAAGTGTTAAACTAGGTTACTTCTAGCAAATCGACTTGGGATTTTTTTACCAAATGAAATTAGATTTGCCCAATAAACACATAAGTCAATCCAAATATGATTTAAGATATTATTTCCTTCAGATTTAAAACCAACTTATCAAATTCCCTTGGTAAAATATGAACAAGAGTGAAACTAGGCCACAATTACTCAAGACGTCTAAGGTTTTTAGGCCTAGAGTCTTGTATTTCAAGTCTAAATCTACGTAAATTATATTACAAGACTAAATTCCATATTTATAACTAATCTTCAACAATGCTCTTTCACAAGAAATAAGACGATGTCCAACAAATGCAAGAAAGAGCAAGACGTCTAGGCTTTGTAGGCCTAGAACTCAGAATTGCAATCTCAAATTTGTGTGTGAGATATTCTAAGGTGCCAAAATCATATTTAAAACCAGAAATTTATGTCTCTTTAAATAATTTCCAACCATCAATAAGAAGAGATGAAAACGAGGAAAAACATCTAGGTTTTTTAATGCTAGAAGTGGAACGATTTGCCTCTAGACTATCTAGAATAAGTTCAAATTTGTTTTTATGATTTTTATTCTATGAAATAAATCAGATCGAAACAATAAATCAATGCCCTAGCAAGATATTGCAACAAAGCACACTTCAAGGGCCCCTACAAGCAAGACATCCTAAGGTTTTAGAGGTAAAATTTAAGTCATTTGCTTGAGGGAAAGAGAGCCAAGCTTGGGATTTTTTTGGAGAGTTTTTATGGCTGAAATGCAATCTGATTTTTATGATAATTTTCTGCAGTAAATTCTAGATTGCAGAAATGAACAAAAAAAGGTAGAAAATAGATGGAATTTTGGAGTTTTTTGGGTTGAGAAGGGAAGAAGATTAGTGCCTTGATTTGTTTGGGCAATGGGGTCAAGATGCACCTTGAGGGGGCGATTCTTCTAAGGATTGGAAAGGAAATAGTACAAGTAAATGGAAGGGAGGGGAGCACCGCCTCCAAAACTACCGAGTGTCTTCACTTGATAAGGGGATGGGTGTTTCTTTTATTCATGAGGAATAATAGGGAAAAGACTCATACATTTCAAGCAAATAAACAAGAGATAACTTACCTCTCCAACGTAGTGATATGGCTCCTCTATTGTGCCCAAGTAGCTTTTAACAAGTCCAAACCTGCAATAAAACCCTAACTTGTTTGTTTGAAGAATCATTTGCCACATTTCATGAAAGGTTGATTATCTATCACCACAAAACCTTAGACAAGAGACAAATGCAAGAGAACTTTATTCCAAATGCATCCAACCACTAATTTACAAATGAGGCTCGTATTTATAGATGAAAATCTCAACAAACTCTACAATAAAATAGCATTAGATCTCTAACAACCTTAAACCTGTGCTAAAAAACTAATATCCTCAACAAACTAGGGAGGATTTAGTCAACAACAATATAATATGGTAGACTAATGTCACATGTACATACAAGAGAATAGATGTCTCTACAAAGTGGATGCCTCCTAGAAATGTGTCCCATGTGTGAACCAATCATCAAGAGAGTGGGATGTCCTCAAACGAGTGGTAAAAAATGTGGCAATAATCTTCCCGCAATAGATTTTAAAAGCACCATAACTATATAGATTTATGCCTAAATTTCTATTATAACCACATTTTGAAAATCCCGTGTCCATTTTGCATCTAATGATGTTCATCTAGCATAATTTTGGGTACTCTGTCAAAATATCACTGCTCCTAAAGCTAGGCTACCCTCAAAACATGTGCAACAATCTCCTCAAGTGAATGTCCTCATCAAAAGTGAGATAGGCATGGTCAAAATATAACAAACTCCATCAAGGGGGATTGACCTCATCAAAATAATACATGTCCTCAAACTTCTCCACATGACCCTCACATGTGTGGATCCAACAAAATAGGAGGGTTGTCCCCTCAAAATACTCCAAAAAGTGCTTAATACATCCACACGTGTGAGCTAGATACCTCCCAAGGTGGGTCGCTCCACCAAATCGTCCAACGTCTTCCTCAAATGATGCTAAATGAGTGGGAGGTAGGAACGTGTGGTCCTCAAATGCAACAACCTCGATCAAATGGTCCAAAAGAGCAAGTCATCCCCTTAAAATGAGTGATGATGTGGCACGTGTAGTCTCCAAGAAGTTTGCATGGTCTTGTCACAACACCCAATGCATGACTCACAACGCCCTAGATAGTCACAATGCCTTAGGCAAGGTACATAACATCCTGGGCAATCACAGATCCCAAGGCAGTCATGGATCTCGATGTAGGTACACAAGTCCCAATGTAGGTACATAAATCTCGAGGCAAGTACACAAATCCCAATGCAACATGAATAATGAGTCATGTCTCGATGCAAGTGCCATTAGGTGGAGAAACATTAAGTATCATCCTTTAACTTCCCAATAACTCATTGAATTTATACAATTTGCCAAGTTTAACCATGGTGGGGACAACATCAACCTCTATTACAAGTGACAACTCCTAAGACAAGAAGTAGTTCCTAGGGCACTAAGTAAGGATGTGTGATATGATGGATGATAAAACAAAGATGGGTAACTTCATGAGTTGACTTGCTTATCCACATAAGATTTGTTAAAGATATCCATCCACCTGAGTGTCTTTAAAGCGAGGGAGTCTTGAGCATTAAGTTACCATTCCTTGACACTGTTTCTTACTACCCCTTTTCTTGGCTTTTCTCTTTATTTGATTTCTCCCTTTCTTCAGATATGCATTGTTAAGCATGGGATTTGGGGTATCAGCCTCATAGAGAGGTGGCATGGCTCAAGCTTTGTTTATCTGGCCTTTAAGTTTTAGTTGCATCAACCTCAAGCTTATAGTTCTTAATATGAAACTTTCCTCGTGGGACTATTAAGTATGAACCTCGCTATGACATATGATAAGTCAACCATGAGTGAGAATACAGTAATGTGCATGGAATAATGGGGAAGATGGAAAGTGTTAAGTATGATTTGGGATGTCGACACACTACACCTTCCTAGGTCTTTAGTAGTACAACTCAACCCATGAGTGACAACACTTATCTAAAGGGAAACTATGATCCACCATGGTACAAAAAAGAAAATAATAACAATTTAGAGTGTTATGATCCCTTATTAGACTAAATCAATGTTCGCCACAGTCACAACAAATACATGAAACACTATCACCATACATGAGCATGGAAATAAAGATATGACAGTGTACAATACATCAAGCTTCATAAGCATAATCATCAATAGAGCAGCATGTGTACATCATCGTCATCACTGTGCCAAATCCATTGAACCATGCTATCATCATCAAGAAGTCATCATAGGCATATCCACTATGCAAGGAAGATCATAATGCAACAAGATTTCTAACATATGTGCAATAGAAGACCAATTTGAAGGGCTTGTGATCAAGTGTGAATTGGAAAATCATGCCACCAGGAGGGTGGTCCTCGAGCAAAAATATCTAGCACGTGATGAGAATCACATGGTTACCTCTCATACAGTATGAGGGGTAATAGATCCCTACACAAACAAGGAATATGAGTGATCATAATGGTGAGTGGGAGGAGAGATTCTCCCTCTATCCCCCCATTCTTTAGCATTCACCTCCCACGTGCAAAATATTAGGCTCTCCTCCCTCCACTTGTTGACATAGTAACACCTTATCTAGGACTAGCCATAGTGATTGTTAAGAGGGAGTGTTGATGTGTAATATTGCCTAGTGGAAACATATATAATGTAACTTGTAATTGCATCAAAATTTGCTTCTACAACCCAGTGTCATAGAGATGTTGTCACATGGGCAATGCTTATGCCATCATATGTTGGCTTCCCCTATCTAGGACTAGCCATAGTTATTATTAATAGGGAATGTTGATGTGTAATATTTCCTAGTGACAACATATATAATGTAACTTGTAATTGCATCAAAAGGTGCTTCTACAACCCAATGTCATAGACATGTTGTCACATGGGTAATGCTTATGTCATCATATGTTGGCTTCCCCTATCTAGTACTAGCCATAGTTATTGTTAAGAGGGAATATTGATGTGTAATATTGCATAGTGGCAACATATATAATGTAACTTGTAATTGCAACAAAAGGTGCTTCTACAACACAATGTCGTAGATATGTTGTCACATGGGTATGCTTACGTCATCATATCTCAACTTCAAAAAAATATATAATACTTATAACAAATTATAACAGTAATAGCATATGTTAGCCAAATATAAATACAAACAAGTATAAAATCTCTCTCTCTCTCTCTCTCTCTCTCTCTCTCTCTCTCTCTCTATATATATATATATATATATAGAGAGAGAGAGAGAGAGAGAGAGAGAGAAATAACATATTTACACATAACTAGAGAAACTATAGATATGATAGTTACATAGAGATATTCTTACCATGTGAATATAAATATCCTAACAAGAATCAAAATTATATTTTTTCATATCCATATCATATAAATTGTGAGTTTTGAGTTCTACAAAATTAAGTGAGACGGTGTTTGATAGATCCGAAGTTAAGATGGATTTACACTATCGTAAACCTTAATGACATCTTTGGCATATTGTTTGAGTGATTATTGCCCTACAACTGTCCTCTTTTGTGTCTCATAGGAGTATTTTAGAAAGTTATTTATGTTGACCCACAATAATTTTTTATATTTTAGTGGATGCCTCTAGAAAGTTTGTTGTGTATATAAAGGAGCTTAATACAAGATTCAAATTGTTCCATTTCTAACAACTTTCCTTGGAATCCGTCAAAACAGAAATTGTTGAAATATATTAATCCATTGCTCAAAGACACCATAATACCGTTAGATTGAGGTTTACAGTCGCAAAGATTGCAATTTTTTGTTATTGAAATTTTTGCGACGGGATTCAATGTGAATCAATGACAAAAAAGCTATTAGAAAGAGGGCCAGTTTGAGTGTCCCTTATCCCACAATTAAATAGTAAGTTCATGTCCTTCATTTGTACCGCAAGGAAATAAATATTATGAAATATTCACATGGATATCATGATGTACAAGTGCTATTTTGGAGCTTAGGCAATAAATCTTGATGCATAAACTCGTTTGTGTATAATTTCTAGAAAAAAATCACAATTCAAAAATTTAGGAAGCTTAAAGCAAATGTTAATATAGCCCTAAGTTTACAAATTAATACTACCTATTATCCCAAATGTGTGAAACTAAAGTTGTTAAATGTTAAAGAACGGATTAATGGTGGACCAAATAAGATCCATGCTTTTTTGGGATATGAACAAAATAAATATCTACAAGTAGCAAATCAAGAGCGAAATAACTTCAAAATATTAAAGAATTGCTTCAGAGCCTAATTCTTTCCATTAGAAGTAACAAATCAAGAGCACCAGATTGAAATAACTTCAAAATATTAAAGAACTGCTTCTGAACCTAATTCTTTCCATTATTTGAGTAAATAACTCTTACTGCAAAGAAAAAAGTGGGTGACATTAATTGTCTACAAATAGAAACCTTTTGGGATATAAAATAGAGAAGAAAAGTTCATGAATTGATTTGAAGTCAATATTCATCAATGCAAAGATAAATCTATATTTCAGGTAGGAAGAAAATTCCAATTTCACCCTCTAGGCCATGTCATCGTCATCATAATTATAATAGTTATTATTTTTTTATTAAATTAATGTGGCATATGAATCTCGTCAAAGCTCTCTGCCCGCTGGGTTTAAACCTGGATCATTAGAAAAAAAGCTCTGTGCACTGTTTGCGTGTATCCTCGGGACTTGTTACTGCAAAAGAAAAACAAATCAGATACCATATTAGCAAATTCACAGAAGATCCCAAAGATATTATAGGAAGAGGAAATAGTTCTTAACATGTAATGAGTCCTTGAAAGAGGGGGAAAGGGCAATAAACAAGAGGAAATGTAAAGACTGAAATGTAGCTAAAAGATTTCTCTGTAAGAAAGCTGCAGTGGCTGAAAAGGGTCAAGAGGGTAGCTTGCATAATTAACAATTCAATGACACAGAAGTAGTTATCATTTGAAAATCCTTTGTAATCAAGAACTGAACATATAGGCACAAACATATTCTCCCTAAAAATAGATCTGTATGGTAACTAGTAATTAAAGTACTAGAAAGAACACGAGAAACAAAGTTTTCCTGATTTGACTCAGTTAAGCCTCTTTAAAGTTAGCATTATTTCTGTTGCACTTGACTAACCTGTATGTCCGATCGTCTTTGTAGATTCAAAGATTTCATGGTCATTGCCCCCCTGTTAAAATAAGAGAAATTATATAATTTGAGATGTCCAAGAATAAACATCAATGTCCCACGGACAATATACATTGCATTCCTATGTCCCTTTGCATTTTTTTCTGATAATGTTTGTAATAACAATAACTATTGTATATAATTGGTATATTATTTGTTTTTTACCACTAACCTAAACTCATACCTTGTAGGTTTTGTCTCCAAAGAAATGGATCTCTTGAAATTCATTTTCTACATATCTCAAGCAGTATGTTTTATCCCAGCCCTGAGGAAAAACCTGCAAACCCATCCTAATAATTTAAGAATCAAAAAGCATCACACCATTTATCGGACTGTATAGTCTTGCATTTTACTATTAAGAGGCAAGAACCATACAAGGCCATTAAACTCACGTCAAAGCTGATTTGTCCTCCAATCGAATAGGTCAGATTCAGAGATACAAACTTTTCGCGAAGCACATCAACCATTTTTGTACGTATGCCATGCACCTGCCAAGATTTTGTATGTTTTATAAATACTTGTACAGTGGGTAGATCATGCTTAAATTGGACCAATTGTTAGCGCAGACGAACTTTCTTTCATGTAACATTTATAAACAATTAACTAGATAGTACATAGTCCAGACTACTGTTAGGTCCTTTTGTGTATTTGAAAGTTTGAGCTAGGTATTTGAATTACACCATCCTTATTCTATCAAAGCAAGACAAATTGTATTGTAATGCACCTTATCGTAACGCTCAAACTCATCTCTTTCTTCTTGACTACAGTTTCGCCCAATGGGTGACACATTAAGCATTCCACTCCTGAACTCTATGAAAGTTCCCCTAAATATAAGCAAGAAAACAAGTAAGTGTGCCAGTCCATATGACCTTCATCGTAAATACAAATAAGGTACTGTGCTTACCTTTTTACAGGGATATCCAAATCAGCAATGTAATGAAGTGTAAAATTGATGAACTCCTGCACAACAGTTTCCAGGTTGAGTTATTTTAAGTAGCATACCTGGGCATGAAAACACTTTAAAAGGTCAAAGTTTATGTAGAACGGTATTTACCTTCAACTTTTCATCTCCAAGGAATGCTTTAAAGCTCTGCAATAAACACACAAATTACACCAGTTATACTCAAGGATAACTAAAATTGAATTTAACGATTGTGCTATGAATAAGTAAATACCCTCGTTGATAATATGTGGATAGAAACATAGATCAATTAAAAGCTAGATGCTGATATGCCAATGATGACATGGCAATATGATGTGGCAATAAGTGGCATGGAATTACTAACGTGGCAATGCTTGTGCATTGCTGATGTGGCAACCAATATACAAAATTGGCATCAATTTCTAACAGGAAAAACACCATGTATTATACGACTTTGGGTGTTCAGAGCTTATCTACACTTTCTCGTTGGTAGTTTTCAATTTAGGCATCTTCGCAACAAGAGACTACAAAGCACACTCTATTCTAACCATTGAAGAGGAGCTTTGGCTACAACTGACATCCTAGAGGGTAGCGGCTTATATTTAAGGGCAATAAGTTATATACCTCATCAGAATTTGCAGATCAACTCCTGTAAGCAATGAATTACATTGAAGATCATAGTTTCGATTAAAAGGCTTCTTTTGCATATTTTTTGTAGTTTTCAGTCTTGCTTTCCCCTTTGATGAGACTCAGTAGTGTGTTTTGATCTACAACTTGTTTTTTATTAAAATAGTTTCATTTTCTTGTCCAGTATCATGTCTTTGTCCTTCTTGATATGGTGAAGCCATGATAAGTATACGGCATGATTTTGTATTACATGTGTAGAGCCGCATGCAAGGCACCATTAAGGTCAACATACACTATGACCATGTAGCAAAAAGTATTCATGTATTTAGAATATATATCTATATGAGTTTTACCTAAAGCATAAATTCCTTGTAGCTAGAATGGTTTGACTCCTTTCCTCCCAACTGTTTCTTTCATCTTCTTGGGTAGTCCTACTACAATGTTAAAAGTACCTGCTCCATTGTGGAGGGAAGCAACGCTCACATTCCAATGTAATCTGGTAAATAGCAATGGAAAAATACTGTACCTGCTCCATTGTGGAGGGAAACAATGTTCACATTCCAACGTAATCTGGTAAATGGAAATGTAAATTTGTTTGTCCTAATGATTATGTATACTCAAACATGTTGTTATGAGGACACTTATCTGTTCTTCTACAATAATGCAAATTCTATCCACAATAATGTTCGGGTAAACCAACTAACCATTTCCAAACAGTGCTACTATGGACTCTCTCGATGTGCTATTCTTTAGCAAGACAAGTATATAAGTTTCAGTTAACACCACACATTGTGTCCAACTCCTTACTTAAGGGACGGCTTACATCTATTTACATAACATTTCATCTGAAATTTGGTTCAATTCCATTTTGTCCTTTTGTTTGGCATTCCTTTGAGCTCAATTGTTAGGGTCCCACCCTAACTCCCCTAATTGGTAGAATAGATTGTTACTTAATGCATCGAGGGCCATCTTTTTTAAATAAAGCCCTATGAGATAGTTGAGTGTGAAATCAATAAATGTAAGTGGCGTCATTAAAGAAGGTCCACTAGTTAGTGGTTGAGGCCTCATTTATGGAGGTCCACTAGATGGTTAGGGTTTTGGTCAATTAGAAACAATATATAGTAGTAGAAGCTAAGTAATCGGTTATGAAGTGGGAGGTTGCCCCCTCAAAGAGGCAAGTGAACATTGCATCAAGTTTTGAATATCAATAAAGGTTTGTTTACTACTATTAATTTCCAATTTTAATTCTGTTAATTTACTTTCGCAACTATATTTCCATCCATTTTGCTCTATTTATTTGTTTCCGCAACTATATTATGTCTGTTTCGCTCTAAATATTTTGTTTCGGCTAACATGGAATACCACAAGTGGTATTAGAGCACTTTCCTATGCCAATACACACTCCAATTTTATAAAAAAAAAATAGCTAGAGACATGTTCCAACTGTTGAAATTCCCTTACTCCAATCCTAGGTATCTTGTTATCTAGTGATTTCCTTACTGCAAATCAGATTAGCAGCTCACAAAACAAAAATATACTGCTGGAATATTCAACTCAAATAAAGATAGCGGAAGAAAAACTAGAAACCAAATCATGCACACATAAACACCAATATTTTTTGGTAGATACCCCTGGAAAAACTTCGGAGGGAAAACCAGTACTGAGATGATTTTTTTATGAAAAAATCAAGGCTCCCGTAATAGGGATAATGGCCCACTGAGAGAAATACAACTACAGACAAACCTAACAAAGTCTGCTCTGTTGTATGACCCAGATCTAACACGCTTTTCGAGGTATACGCGCCTTTCCTTAAGTAAACCTGCGTATACGTGCCTGTCTCCACCGACGCCCACGTACATGCACAAAAGGACTGTTCAGCAAACTCTGTACTACTCGACACTTTCCTGTAGCTTCGCTTGACTGAAACCCACTTGTGGCTACCTCTGCTCTCTCTTCTCCTTGACCTGATCTCTAGATGGAAGTCCTTCTCCACCTATCCAAGATCTCCTTGAATCACAGTCCTTCATGATCCAACTCTTTGAGAAAAATTCCTTCTTCACTGTCAAGAATGTCAAATCGTGTCAAGTGTAAGCAAAAGTCCTTCTTTGCTTCTACACTCTTGAATGACTCCACACTAGCAAAAGCCCTTATGTGATATCTCTGTGTGAAAAGTATCTTCTCCTTTACCCTAGCCTCACTTTTATAAGATTGAGTTATGAGCTAACCCTAATCTCCAAAGTAATTGACGGTTGAGATTACTTCTCACCTCACTTGAGATCAACGGCTATTATTTAATTCACTAATTAATAAAAGAACTTTACTTTAATAATCCCTTTAATTAAAGTAAAGTCAAGGATAAAAGGCTTTGGACAATTTCCATGCATCTAAACACATAGACCTGTGTGGAAATACCTGTCTGAACACCAATGTCTTTAAATATCACCTAGATCTATCCTTTAGCAAGTAAACCTATGGCTAGGGAAGAATACATGCAGAAAATACAAGAGGAGTTACCTAGACCTCTATTGGTACTCCTTCAAGTAGTACCACATCAGACAACACCTGTATACAAAATTGTCTTCCACGTACCTTCAGGTATATTAGAAGCCCCCTAGGCGCACCTAAAACCAGCTTTACATAATCCTATCACTCATCATGTCGCTATAGTACACCGAGAACAATACTTGAGGAGATGACTCTCATGTACAAAGGAATTAGATAGTACAGCTAAGGGTATGGTCCATCCTCCTTAGTTGGTGTCATCAAAGATTTGGCCAAGTACTATTTTTGGAAACCCTCTAGTATATCAAAGAGTTATGGAACTTGACACTCCTCTTTCCTTAGGACCCTCCAAACCATAGCCTCTTCCTACAAACCTTAGCCTCTATAGCATAGGCAACGAAATTCCTACACAATTTGCAATATCGAGAATTTGGGGATTTCATCAATGCAATAATACTCAAAAAGGACTAATACCCACCCCAAATTAAAAAATTAAATTTAAAAAAAGTACGAGGCTCGCCCACACTTGCAAGAGACATAGCTCAAAAGAATCCTTGTGCAACATTGATCGTCATGGTGCCATTCTTTTGTGGACTCGCTAGTATCATTGCTAGTGGCCCTTCTCAACAAATTCCTCTGAAGACATTGATCATGTTGTGTGAGCTCTTGGCTAACCTCTTCGGTGGAACCAATGGTCCCATGAAAAACACCCGCAACATGTCAACCATGGATGAAGTAAAGCAAATGATTGAGTCTCTCTCCCAAAAAATGGAAACCAAAATATCTTCCCTCACTACATAAGTTGGTTTTTTTTTTATCAGATTGCTAAGTTGAAGGGTAACCCAAAGGAGGCTAACAATGTCTGTGGTGAAGGATACCATTAAGGTAAGTACGTTTAAGGGGAAGATGGTCCCAATTATGATTTCTCATTTTCTTACCGTTCCCATAATATGATGCCTTGCTTTCCTAAAATTGATCTGAATAAGTTTGATGGGTCAATTCTAACTGATTGGGTTGACCAAATGGAGCACTATTTTTCCCTTCATGCCATAGTAGATGACCTAATGAAACTCCAAATAGGTGTCCTCTATTTAGATGGGGAACACTAACAGTGGTGGAAATGGCATAAAAACGCATATCTAAGGGTCACTACATGGAAGCAATTTGTAAAAGCCTCGTTTTTCTGCTTTATCCAGGATACAAATTTTCTATGCCAGCTTACCAAATTGCACCAAACTGGAACAGTGAAGACTATATTGATGCTTTTGAACACTTGGTTGTTAGAACAAAAAATTTAACTAATGATTTTTGTAAGCAATGTTTTATCAGTGGTCATGAGGAAATATGAGCCCACGTAAAGATGAACCACCCTGCTACTTGGTTGGAGGCCACTTAGTTTGCTCATCATGCCCAAGTTATATCCTATGCTTAGTCCAAACAACCCAACTTTGCTCCATGCCCCCACCCAAATATGGTGGCTCCCCAACAGCTTGCCCCACCCCTCAAAGTCCACAAGTTGACACAAGCTGAAATGGTGGAACGATAACTGAAGGGTCTCTGTTGCAATTGTGATGAAAATAATTCTTCGGGGCATAAAATGTAAGGAACAAAAATTATTTATGGCCATTTATGAAGACATTTATGATGATGAAGTTGATGGCGAGACCCAAGAGGAAGTCGCTCCCATTACTGACGAAGTTCCTCTTCCTAACCAATCTGGTGAAGAACCCCAAATCTCCCTTCATGCTTTGACAAGTATCTCTTCTCCTCAAATGTTAAAGTTGGTTGGATATATCAAGCAAAGGAAGGTGATCGTCTTAATAGATAGTGATGGCACCCATAATTTCATTCATCACCCAAGAAACACATTGCTATATCCATGTTGTTAATAAAATTCGGGTTATGAATGCTAATGGGGGATCTACGAAATGTGGTGGATGGTGTGAAAATGTGAAACTTCAAATGGGTGAGTATTCCTTGAAAACTCACATGTTTTCCATTGAAATGGGCAGTTGTGATATTGTTTTGGGTGTTGAATGGTTAAGAACATCAGACCCCATCACCATGGATTTCCTAGAATTATAGATGAGTTTTCAAAAGGATGGCAATTCCTACATGCTCAAAGGTCTCAACGTAGGTTCTCCAAAAGTCATCAACTCCCACCGTATGGAAAAGCCTCTGAAAAAGGGTTATTCTGGCATTATTGCACAATTCCATGCTATTGCCTTTCAAGACGCTTCTCATCCAATTCATCCATAATTGCAGTTAGTATTGGACAAACACCAACAAGTCTTTGAACATCCCCAAGGATTACCACACTCACATGGAGAGCATGATCATAGCATCCCACTGCTTCCCAGTAGCCTACAACTCAATGTGTGTCCATATCGTCATCCTTTTTCCCAAAAGAATGAAATTGAAAATTTGAACAAGAGTTATTAGTTGCCAATATCATCCGACCTAGTATCAACCCATACTTTTCTCCGGTTGTTATGGTTCTTAAAAAGAAGGCACTTGGCACATGTGTCCTAATTTTCAAGCTCTTAATAACTTTAAAGTCAAAGATAAATTTTCCATTCTGGTCATTGATGATCTTTTAGATGAGTTACATGGAGCACAATTCTTCACCAAACTTGATCTTCGCTCTGATTATCATATTCCAATAACTGCTTTCCACACTCATGAAGATCATTACAAGTTTTTGGTGATGCCTTTTGGTCTTTGCAATGCACTTCCACCTTTCAAAGCCTCATGAACCACATCTTTAAGCCCCTTCTACATTGTTTTTTCTTGGTTTTCTTTTGATGAAATTTTTGGTCTACAACAAAACTTGGGTGGTGTTGTCATCCTTATACACACTTGCAAACGTGGGCTAAGTCCAACCCACTTAGTGTGTCCTCGGAGACACAATGTCTAAGTTCAAGCCCACTATCCCTCGACTTGAACTTCTTCCGTCTAGGCTTACTCCTAGGGAAGCCAAGGGGGGTAGACCTTAGTTACTATGTGAGTTATTAGATTATGTCTAGGAGTTAATTTTAATTGGTTAAAGGTCTAGGGGGATCTAGCCTATATGAGAGTCAACAATGCAAATGCAAGATTTTAATGAGAAGCAGGCCTTTCACTAAGAAAACTAATACCAGCGCCTAAGGTTGTGTAATGGGGTCAACTAAGTTAAAAGGATTACAAAAGAAACTTTACAAGATCTACAACTTGATACTAAAGAATTACTTTATACAAGTAAATTAAACAACTATCTACACAAATGAATGTAAAGAATACTAAATATACAACAACTATTAACAAGATGAAATAGGCAAGCACTAACTAACTTGACTTATTTGTGTAGGGAAAGAAAAGAGCATTCAAGAGGAGATCGCCACAACACAACAAGCCAACACACCCAAACAATGAAGTGCCTCTACAAGATGCGCAACTTCAAGGGGTGGTTTCAATGGCATCAACACAACTATTACAAGCCCAAACAAGAAGTGCCTCCAAAGGATGTGCAACTTCAAGGGGAACTAGTTAATCATCAACAAGAGCTCAGTAAAATTGTATGTAATATAACTTAAATGAAATGCTTGCAAAGTTAAAGAGCATTAAACCATCAAAGGATTGAGAAATTATGCCAAGTAAAGGTGGATTAAGTTTTAGGATGCTTAAGTTGATTAAGTTAAGAGTGTGAATCCTAAAACCATGTGACTTCCCTAGAACTCTCCCCGCTTATACCAAAAAGACTGTTGGGTGCTCAAGAAGTGAGGCAAACAAGGCCACRCCCTAGCTCCACAGGTCAATCCGGGAACAAAAGTACTCCACAAGGGGGACACCTAGTGCCGTGAGACCATCCCCAATCTAGCACCCCCTACTTCTTCCTTAGGTTCCTTTTTTTATGGCAAAGTTGGAACAGTTAAAGGTGATCTAATTAACTAGATAAGTTGAAGCCTTAAGAATTATTAAGGTAAATTGAGCCTTAAAGATTATGTTGAGTTAAGTTGAGTTAAATGCTTGCAAGTAAAGTGAAATAAATTGCTTAAGCTTGAAAAAGATTAAGTGATTAAAACTTGAGAGCAAAGTAAGTACTTGAAAATAAAGTTATGCTTGAAAAATACAAGTAGAGTTACTATGCCTCTACGGCTTAAGAAAAGAAAAGAGAATAGCTTCTAGCACCTACGAAGCAATAAACCACAACTAACACCTAGCCTTACGATATAGGATGGCTTTCTTAGCCAAACTCTTTCCTAGGTGTAGGCAAACTTTAAAAATAAAACGCAGAAAATTAAATTTACTTGAGAAAAGCAAGCCCTTGGGACTCCCTTGGGCTTGATTTCAATCGGAATGAGAGATAGAGAGAAGTGGGTACTTGTTACTCCAACTTAGGAGGAGTTTGTTTGACTTTAGATTCCCCCAAATGGGTTGTTCCTCCACGTTTCTGTCACAAACCAAGCTGCGGAAATGACTAAAAATCTACAGAAATTTTTTGTTAGTGGAAACCAAAAATTTTAAGTGCAAAACCAAAAGTATATATATTCGTTTTTGGTCTATTTCAGAACACAAATCCACCCATATATAGAAGAATATGAAAAGAAAAGCATAACAGAAACTACTAGAGGTTTTAAGTGGATAATGAAGAAGATTCCCATATCTGAAATCTAACTTCAAACCCTTGGGTGACCTGCAAATTTTTTGAAACAATGCTACAGAAAAGAGAAAGGGGTGAGCACATACATGTAATAAAACAAAATACTTTGTTAGATCTACAAGATATACTCACTAGATCTATGATAATACTACCAAAAGATCTACCCAAACAAAATACTTTGTTTGGGATCCCTACTCTAGATCTACAACAAATGAAAACAAAAAACAACAAGAAAAAAATCACCTCGTTAAGCAATATGGCACCAAGAAGACTCTTCACACCATGTATCCTCCAAAGTTTTATGTATTAGAAGTAAGCTAGGACAAATACTTGCCCAAGCTTGAGAAAAGAAAGAGAGTTACCCCTCTTGGATGCTCTCCAAGTGTCAATCACATAGCAAGATTGAGCATCTCAAGAAGGGGGGTGCACTTCCTAGGGTTTTGGTAGATGAGTGGAATGAATTGTCAAGTGTGGAAAAGTCAAAAAGTGAGTTGGAGGATCTAGGGAGGCGCACCAAAGGAGAGAAAGAGTCACTTTAATTAATTTTTTATTTTCTTGAGATCTTCTAGAAGGGGGGTGCACTTCTCTAGGGGAAAATGACGTTTTGACTTAATGGCTAGGTGAGGGGGTGAGGTGAAGGTTGGGAAAGGGTTAGGACAGCTTAGGAAAGTGTTTGGGTAAGTTCTCCCACTCTTTCTCTAATTAATTTGCTCATATTATAAAAATTTGACAAGTTTGACTTTGTCAATTCCAGCAATTAAATTGTTGTCTTAGACTGACTAAGACTCCTCATGGACAAACACCTAGCAAAACTTGTCCAATTGAGTTGAAACTTTCTCCAAGGGTGTAGGGGGTCTCATTCCATTTCGTTTGAGCACAAATACCCCTATCAAAATCCCAAGGATCTAGTTTTTACAATTTTTATCAAAAATTAATTAAAATTACCATTAAATGGGTAATTTTAAAAAATTAAAAAAAAAACTATCTAGACTCGACGGAATTCCGCAAGACTCTAGGAGATGTCTAGCGTGGTCATTTACAATATTCCTAGACACTAGCGACCATAGGGCTCGACCATTAGAACGCCTTTCACCACTTTGGAGAATTATTGTGGGAGTGAAAAACTCAAGGGAAATTAATAAGGTTGGTTAGGCCAAATTAATAACCTAAGGAAAAAAAAAACACTCGATGAAAGGAACTCCTCTAATGATGAATTCCTAGGCAACCGACCTAAACTATGATCCATACAAACCCATTACATTATAATCCCACGCAGGGGAGCGGAAATTCCAATTACAAAAACACGTGTTGAAGGCCAAAACTGCCTTGTAGAACCAGTACGTCTTCAAACTAGTAGCACCATCAGGTACATATCATCATGGCACATGGATTTGACCCCCTAGTTGAAGTAGGTGGTCAACAGGTGGCACATGTGGATCAAGTCTTACAACTCCTTTGTAATCACTAGTTGTTCCTCAAGCAATCTAAATGTGTTTTTGGTGCTTTAAAAGTTGAATATTTGGGACACATTGTTAGTGAGGAGGGTGTGCTTGTTGATCTTAGGAAAATTGAGGCAACGAAACACTGGTCTCATCCTAAGACCCTCAAAATTTTACACGGATTTCTTGGCCTCACAGGTTACTACAGGAAGTTTGTCCAAAACTATGGTAAAATTATTGCTCCTCTCACCACCCTACTCAAAAAGAATGCCTTCAGTTGGAATGAGGTGACTAAACAAGATTTTCAAGCTTTAAAAGACGCTATGTGTACCATACCAGTCCTCGCCCTCCTTGATTTCAATAAGACTTTTGTTTTGGAATGTGATGCCTCGGGAAAAGGGATTGGGGCTTTGTTAATGCAAGAGGGAAGCCCACTCGGCTTCACTAGCAAGCAATTATGTGATAGAAACTTGTGAAAATCCACCTATGAGAAGGAAATGTTGGCCATTGTTCATGCAATTGATATATGGCATCCTTACTTGCCAGGGCGTCATTTCCAAATTAAAAGAGATCGCCGTAGCTTGAAATATTTCCTAGAACAAAGGTTGTCCTCCCCAAAGTAACAAAAGTGGGTCACAAAAATGTTAGGCTATGACTATGAGATTATCTACAAGAAGGGAAAGAAATATGTGGTGGTCGATGCTCTCTCTACGAAGTATGAGGAGGAAGGGTTTGTACTTTCCTTATCTTTCCTAGTGCCCGACTAGCTACAGGTGGTACATCGATAATGGCCACAATATGCCAAGATCATGCACATGATCCACCAACTATAGGTCAACCCACAAGCACACCCAAGTTACACTTGGCAAGATGATGAGCTTCACTATAGAGGTCATATTTTTTTGGTTCAAAATTCCTCATTTAAATCCAAAGTGTTATCTAAATTACACTCCTCTCCCACAACGGGTCATTCTAGGTTTCAGAAAACATATGACAAGTTTAAGCTTTCATTCGTTGGGAAGGCATGAAGAAGGAGATTTGCACCTTTGTGGCGGAATGTGATACTTTCCAATGGCACAAAGGGGACATAGTAAGGCCTCCAAGAGCATTAAAACCCTTACCTATTCCTGCCACCATCTAGGCTAACATTTCTATGGATTTCATTGTGGGGTTACCAAAATCAGGCAACAAATCAGTGATAATGGTAGTTGTTGATCGCCTTTCCAACTATGCTCACTTCTCTACCTTACAACACCCATTCAAGGCCTCCACAATAGCACAAGTATTCATGGACACTATTTTTAAACTACATGGCATGCCTAAAGCCATTGTGATTGATCGTGACCCCACCTTCACTAGCAATTTCTGGCAAGAATTATTTCAGCTTCAAGGTACCCAATTGAATCTTAGCACTGCATATCACCCCCAAATAGTTGGCTAGACTGAAGCAGTCAACAAATGTTTGGAAACTTATTTATGTTGTTTTGCTTCAAAATGGAAAGCTCGATGGGTCCAATGCTTACCCCTAGTTGAATGGTGGTACAATACTACCTATCATAGTGCTACTAAAACAAACCCCTTTGAGGCAATCTATGGACAACCACCCCCATTAGTGATCTCATACTTACCAAGCCTCTCTAAGGTTCAGGAGGTCGATAACATCCTGACAACCCGTGCTAATATTCTTCGTACCCTCAAAGAGAATTTGGTGTTGGCCTAAAATTGCATGAAGCAACGGGCTGATCAACATTTCTCAAAATGTCTCCAACCCTATAAGAAAACATCACTCAAGGAGAAGAATCACCAAAAATTAGCTCCTAAGTTTTATGGACCTTATACTATATTCAAACGTGTAGGTACAGTGGCTTACAAATTGGCTCTACCCAGCCATTCCAAGCTCCACCCAGTCTTTCATGTGTTCTACTTAAATAAAGAATTGGGGTCCAATTGCAGAGTTCAAACCAACCTTCCCTAATTAGACGAGAAGGGTTCCATTTGGTAGCATCCTGAGGCAGCTTTGGACAAACGTGAGCATCATCTTCGCTAGTGCACTATCCAAGAAGTTCTAATCCAATGGAAGGATACATAGCCTGAAGATACCACGTGGGAACCAGTAGAGATTCTTCACTAATTTCTTCATCTCCAACCTTGAGGACAAGGTTGCTTTGTAAGGGGGAGGGCATATTAAGGTCCCACCCTAAATTCCCTAGTTAATGGAATAGATTGTTACTTAATGTATTGAGGGCCATCTTTATTAAATAAGGCCCCATGAGATAGTAGAGTGTGAAATCAATAAATGTAAGTGGCCTCACTAAAGAAGGTCCACTAGACTAGTGTTTGAGGCCTCATTTATGGAGCTCCACTAGGTGGTTAGTGTTTTGGTCAATTAGAAACTATATATAGTAGTACGAGCTATGCAATCAGTTGTCAAGTGAATATTATTGTATTTGGAGCTTTGCTCATGTGGAAGGTTTCCCCCTTGAAGAAGCAAGTGAACATTGCATCCAGTTTATGAATATCAATAAAGATTTACTTACTGCTGTTAATTTCCAATTCTGGTTTCATAAATTACTTTCCACAACTATATTTCCATCTATCTTGCTTTGTTTATTTGCTTCCGCAGTTATATTCTGTTTGTTTTTCTCTAAATATTCTGTTTCAGCTAACAAGGAACACCACATCAACATGTTTATATGGTTAGGTGATACATTCTGTGCAGTTAAGGCTGATCAACTAAAGATAAATAATGATTGATAAGTGTCTTGGTGAATAGAATCATATGCTCATAACCTTTTAGTTTTACTCTAAGGAATTTATAAATCATGCAATTCCTGATAAATGACCAGCCAAACAAAAACTTGTAATTTGAATCAATCTCATCTCTAGGTCCAAAGAGGCCCACATAGCATTGGCACCTTTTTATGCAACAAGGAATACAATTTTTTGAAAAGTGGCTTTACAGATGACCAGTGTCCAGTATCTGGCAAAACAGAGTCTTTTAAGCACGTTTTGTGGGAGTGCCTGCAATGTCCCTCTTAATGGTTGATATAAATTACAACTCACTACTGTAGTATTCTAGTGATTTTTCTGGTTCAGGACTTTCGTCAAACACTTGTCTAATACACCCAATTCCACTGTTATAGCTTCCTTAGTGCTGCTGTTATGTTTTTTTAGTGTTCTTCTGATGTAGAGTTTTTGTCAAACACTTGTTAGACATACCCAACATTCTCTGAAATCATCTTGCATGTTGCTATTAGGTTAATGTGCTTTCTGTTTGGTGTTATTAGTTATGGTCCCAATGGATAAGTGGGAGGTTTTGTTGCCAAATAAGATGTGTATGACTTACAAATTTTAACAGCAATTCTGTACTAAATAGTGCTCAAACAAAATGATACAAACAGCAAGATATATGATTAACAACCCAGCTTTATTATGAATGCAATCATAACCTTTACACGGCAATTAAATTATTAAACTCACTGATTTGCTTGAAATATACTTGCAATGGATGGTAATGCTGCTGAGTAAATATATAGAGATGAACCTGGAAATGGTTGCTGTAGCAACCCTTCAAACCCCACGATTTGCTACAGAAAGGAATTCGGCCCCTCCACAGCTTGATTGCTCGGCTGATACAAGAGAAATGGCAGCCCCTTCATAATAAATTCGGCCTGCATAAGGGAGTTCGGCCCCTCCTCAGCTAACTCAGCCCAGCAATAAGATTTACGGCCCCTTACCTTCAGCACTCGACTTCACCAAGACAATGCGGCCCTCTCTACTCAATAATACGACCCAGCCACAAAGAAATGCTGCCCAACAGGAGAACTCGGCCCTCCACAAGGCATACACGGCCCAGCTTCAAGGAATCTCAGCCCTTGCAAATAAGCTCGGCCTTAACAGCCATAAACTCGGCCCCCAATAGCACAAACTCGGGCTGCACACTGGTAACTTGGCCCTGTCCGATGGAAATTGGTTCTTCCTCAAAGAAATCGATTTTCCCAAGAGTAATCGGTCTTTACCCAATGAGATTTGTCGCTGGTATAAAAGACTCGTCCCCCGATAGAAGATTTCGGCCTCTTTACCAAAGACTTGACCTCCTACAAAGAACTCGACTTCTTTCTCTCGAGAAATCGGCCCCACACATAAGATCTGGGTTGTACAAATGGGAACTCGGCCCTACCCAAGAGGAATCCACCTCCTTTGAAGAGTACTCGGCCTACCAAGAAGATCTCAGCCTTTTCCAATAAAAAATGAGCTGCTGCAAGAATACACGGCCTCTGCTAAGCAAAACAACCTCCAGAAAATAGGTTTGATTTCCTCCAGAAGAGATAGGGTCTCTACAAACCCCCAACCTATTGCAATAGTGGATAAATCCTCTCAACACTGAAATCCAAATGGAAGACCTGAATGGCCTTCTTAATCAATGGCTAGGGTGGAATCTTTCACCATCGAAACCAATTCAAACTAGGGTTTACTCCAAAACCCTCAAAGGTTCCAAGAGCTCTCCAAATCAAAACAGATAATTATCAGCATAATGAGAGAATGAGCTCTCATCTTTCTTTTATCCCCCTCACGTGCTTTGATGACCCTTTTACCCTTTTGGATGACCCTTTTACCTTTTTACCCTTTTACTTAAGTAATTAAAGTGACATCATAAGGTTTGCTTAAGTATTAATCCCAAAGTTGCTTTATAACCTTTTTAACTTAATTATGTAATCTCACTTTAGAAATATAACCTTTTTCTCCCCAATGACATCAAATAATCAAAGTAATCCCCTTTCTTCATTGACTATAAGTATAGCCTACGGGAATCAAATAAGCTGCTAAGTCATCCATCTAGAGGGGTCACGTGGAAAGGGGCATTACAGTCCTCCCTTCCCGAGATTGTTTGTCCTCAAGCAAGGCCAATACAACCAAACGAACAATCGGTGGAACCAAACTAAAATTGTGAGTGTCCCCAGGTCCCAAACCAACCTAAAAGATGTGGAGCATCTATTGCATACAATACTGTCCTGCAAAGTACTAACACAAGAAGCCTCCTAAAGACCACCAATCAATAAAGCAAACAGAAACTGTAAATACTCAATCCACCCCTCATAGAATATCCCACCCATGAAACCAATCCAATGCTCCATATGAATAGGCTCCTGAAAGTAATAGTTGGATCTCCCATTTGTACCAGTCGCCAAACTGTCAACCCATGAAATCCCAGGGTCCCAAGCTAGCCTAAAAAAGAACCCACCATGTTGACGTTGCGCCACTCTAATCATAAATATCTGACCCTCCTGCCTAGACTGTGTTAAATTTGGCAACATCGACAGTCATTCTCCAATGAGAGGCCATATGGGCCACCCTGAGGCTAGCCAGGGAGATTTGGAGAATCAACCAGTCTTGTGAGGTATTGACAA
>JZKD02S0029265.1:284715-304634 GCA_000966675.3 Picea glauca | reverse complement strand
CACTTGTTGAAGGAGGCTTTTTCTTGGCTATTTTGGCATTTTCTTGGTGGAAGGTTTACAACTAGGGTTTGGCTATATGAATGCTTGGTGGATGTAAGTGAATTTCTGCAATCCTGCTTTATTGAATGGTTATGGTATTTTTTACTTGCATTTTGTTACTATAATTTGTTGGATTAAACCCTAGGGGACAGGCACATGTTGGTGTCCTTGTTTCATGTCCCTATCAAGTTATGCTAAGAGCCATTTTAATTTGTTGAAGATAGATGCTAGAGCCTTGCCATAGCAACACTCTACCTTCGACTCTTCTATCCTAGTCGTTTCATCTTTACCCTTGAGCTAAAGAAGGAGGAAGATGCACTAAGGCCTAGGGTTTCTACACCTTAGTGAGTCGTCTTCCCCTAGGTTTGATAGGTTGAAGCCTTGCCTTAGCAACACTTCAACCATCATATCCCTCTTGTCTTTGGCCCTATCACTATCATTTCGGCCCTTCAACTTTTGCAGCCTTTTTGACTCCATTTACCCTAATAGCGCACTGATCTCAGACCTTATACTTGAGCCTCTTTGATCACAACTTCTAAATACCCTTGAACAACCTTTAACTCCTTCTAACCCTAGCTTAGACTAAAAATTACTAACCCTATTGTTGTCGTCATCTATTTATGTTATAAACATATCCATGCAGCATTTATTGTGTCTTTAAAGCAATTGAAAGATTGGCTAAGGCATTGCTTCTAGTATTATTATATTGATGATAAATTGCCATTGATAATTGTGAAGCTTCTTTAGCATTTATTGTGAAGTGATATATTGTAATCATTTGCTAGTTTATATCATTGATTTGCTTCACCAGTATTATTGGTCAATTGCTTTATATCAGAAAGTCCTTGATTATATGAAGTACTAACCACCAAGTGATCTTGCACATGCATAGTTTTCTTGTTGCTTTGTTCTCAGGTAGGTACACTTATGGTTATCTTTATCTTTATTGGCTGATTAGCCGGACTTTCTGATCAGTGGTGACTTGTGAGGGGGGAAACTTTTACTTAGCCATAAACCTTTGCCTTCTCAAAACCCCAGGTCACCAGGGACGTCTCCTCTGGGCCTACCACCCTAAACAGAAAGAGCTATCCTATTGAGGTGACAGTGGTAGGATAGTCTTAGTTTCGCCAGCTTGCCCTTCTTCCATCCATCCTTTACTCCAACTACAAACTGCGCGATAACAGGCCACATAAAGTTGATCTTCTACCTCAAGTAATGCATTTTGATTGTTTCCCAATGCATTTTTGGTTGATTTAAGCTCATTGATGAGCTCTTCCACCTTCACTCTTAATTCCTTGGATGTAGATATAGCCTTATCCACAACCTTAGTAGCCACATCTCTATCTTTGATCAAATTCAAGTAGGTTGATTTCATGTCTCCTACTGTGCTCGTAATGTTTTGCAAATCAGCAAGGGAAACAATTTGTTCATATTGATTTCTTGGTGTCTTTTGGATGAGATTTTCAACAAGACTCTTCGTGTCATCCAACTTAGATAATGTTTGCACTTCATTTTCAATTAGCACCATCAATTGTTTCTTACAAGTTTTCTCATTAAATGATTAATGTCAAGACCACGCAAGTTTAGTGACTTGCTGTTATGATGCATATAAAAAACAGAATTTCCTTCGTACCTTACAATGGTGTCATCATGGCTGCCCCAAGTCTCCTACGCCTCTTCTTCAAATTTTGTCTCATCTTCATCTTTTGGTGCCCAAACACCTGGATCCCATGGATCGATTAGTTGTCATTTTCTATCTGAAAGAGTATGCTCATTATGTACCTCATGAGTGGTTGATCCTCCGAACAAATCACTCTCCAAGTCAAAGAGACAAACTATCATGAACACTCCTCTCCATAGGCTCTGTTTGGAAATCAAACCAACACCCATATGTACCAACATCATAGGTTGACTTGGAGACTTCAACATGCTCCTCTTCTGAAAGTGCATTAGTGGTCTCAGCAATGTCATCATTTGCAGCTACTCCACTAGTGTCATCAAGGAACCTAGTGGTCACAAAAATCCCATTAGATTGGACTGAACTTGCAATCAAGATTGTTGTTTTGTCTTTTCCCTCATGCACCAACTCAACAATAGAAGTTGCATGCATGTCTAAGAGGTCATCCTGGTTTTTGTTATACATTCCTCATATGACAAGGCATCTTCCCCATCAGAAATTTCTGATATGAATTCCTTTTCTTCCTCATGCTCCTCATGGACTAAGAAAGGCTTCAGCTTCTCCTCATACTGAGCAAGCACCATTTCAGCTAGGACCTGCTTCACAGATAAGGATTTTTTATCACCCTTCAACCTGTTAGCCAATAAGATAGAATAAAGTGACTAGGTCACTTCATCGCTTTCACTAACAATCAACGTCATGATGGAATGCATGGCTGTTATAATGTTGCTAGCATGATATTTTCTGATGGTAGAAAAGAATCGACAAAACATTTTGAGAATTAGATCATTCAACCCCATATCTATCATGATATTACCAGATCTCATCTTTGCAAATGTTTCAAGTATGGTAACCCTCCTAGTAAATTGAGGACCTGTGACATCATCCAATCCTTGGAAACTATCCACCAACAGCTGAAATATCTCTTTCATTGTGTTGTCATCATAACGAGCTTTAGGTGCTGAAATTCTCATGATCTCACTCAAACATGAAGTGACCATGAGTCTTAACTCTTTATCTGTGTGTCTCAACCACCTTTGCTTACCCAATGAAGACACTGTCAGAATCATGGCTGCTTGTTTTACTTGAGAAGGTGACTGATTCACCATATGTAAACAACCCTCAACTTCCTCCAAGGTGTTGAGGAGAACATCCTTTGGATGGAATAGGTATTCAAGTTTACCTCCTGCCTTAAAAAGTGTATTGACCAACTCCTCTTCACTCAATGATACCATGATTTTCAAACCAACAGGCTGGGAGGATACATTTCTCTGATACCACTGCAATGTCCCTCCTAATGGATGATATAAATTACTACTCACTACTGTAGTATTCTAGTGATTTTTCTGGCTCAGGACTTTTGTCAAACACTTGTCTAATATACCCAATTCCACTGTTATTGCTTCCTTACTGTTGTTGTTATGTTTTTTAGTGTTCTTTCTTATGTAGAGCTTTTGTCAAACACTTATTAGACACACCCAACATTCACTGAAATCATCTTGCATGTTGTTGTTAGGTTAATGTGCTTGTTGTTTGGTGTTATCAGTTAGGGTCCCAATGGATAAGTGGGGTGTTTTGTTGCCAAATAAGATATGTATGACTCTTACAAATTATAACAACAATGTTGTACTAAATAGTGCTCAAACAAAATGATACAAACAACAAGATATATGATTAACAACCCAGCTTTATTGTGAATGCAATCAGAACCTTTACACAGCAATGAAACTCACTGATTTGCTTGAATATGCTTGCAATGGATGGTAATGTTGTTGAGTAAATATATAGAGATGAACCTGGAAATGGTTGTTGTAGCAACCCTTCAAACCCTACAATTTGCTACAGAAAGGAATTCGGCCCCTCCACAGCTTGATTGCTCGGCTGATACAAGAGAAATGGCAGCCCCTTCATAATAAATTTGGCCTGCATAAGGGAGTTCGGCCCCTCCTCAACTAACTCGTCCCAGCAATAAGATTTACGGCCCCTTACCTTCAGCACTCGACTTCACCAAGACAATGCAGCCCTCTCTACTCAATAACATGACCCAGCCACAAAGAAATGTTGCCCAGCAGGAGAACTCGGCCCTCCACAATGCATACACGACCCAACTTCAAGGAATCTCAGCCCTGGCAAATTAGCTCGGCCTTAACAGCCATAAACTTGGCCCCCAATAGCACAAACTTGGGCTGCACACTGGTAACTCGGCCTTGTCCGATGGAAATTGGTTCTTCCTCAAAGAAATCAATTTTCCCAAGAGTAATCGATCTTTACCCAATGAGATTTGTTGCTGGTATAAAAGACTCGTCCCCCAATAGAATACTTCGGCCTCTTTACCAAAGACTTGGCCTCCCACAAAGAACTCGACTTCTTTCTCTCGAGAAATCGGCCCCACACATAAGATCTGGCTTGTACAAATGGGAACTCGGCCCTACCCAAGAGGAATCAGCCTCCTTTGAAGAGTAATCAACCTAACAAGAAGATCTCAACCTCTGCTAAGAAAAACAACCTCCAAAAAATAGGTTTGATTTGCTCCAGAAGAGATAGAGTCTCCACAAACCCCCAACCTGCTACAATAGTGGATAAATCCCCTCAACACTAGAATCCAAATGGAAGACCTGAATGGCCTTCCCAATCAATGGCTAGGGTGGAATCTTTTACCACCAAAACATGATTAGCTAGGGTGGAATCTTTCACCACCGAAACCAATCCAAACCAGGTTTACTCCAAACCCTCAAAGGCTCCAAGAGCTCTCCAAATCAAATCAAATAATCATCAACAAATGAGAGAATGAGCTCTCATCTTTCTTTTATCCCTCTCACTTGCTTTGATGACCTTTTTACCCTTTTGGATGACCCTTTTACCCTTTTACCCTTTTACTTAAGTAATTAAAGTGACATCATAAGGTTTGGTTAAATATTAATCTCAAAGTCACTTTATAACCTTTTTAACTTAATTATTTAATGTCACTTTAGAAATATAACCTTTTTCTCCCCAATGACATCAAATAATTAAAGTAATCCCCTTTCTTCATTGACTATATCCTACGGGAATCAAATAGGCTGCTAAATCATCCATCTAGAGGGGTCACATGGAAAGGGACATTACAGTGCCAAGTTGCCAAATGTTGTTGACAACAAGTTCAGCGACGGATTCCTTTTATCTTCTAGGGGAATATCCACTAGTGGGCTATGTTACAACAAAATTTAGCACCCCCAAATGATGTAAAGTCCCAAGCATCAAGGGGCTAGTTTTGAGCAACTCAAGAAGGCTACCCACTGTCATCTCAATAGCTCTTCCTCTCTCTTCTAGTTGGCTCTTCTCCAACTCAAGGGGGGCTTCCCTAAAAGGTAGGATCGCTAAGGGTATGGAGTGGAGTCCCGAGGTGATGTATGAAGAGTAAACCTTAACAAAACATAGGTTGTAGCATATGAAAAAAAATGGAAATGGAAATGGAAATGAAAGGAAAGGAAGAAACATAGGTTGTAGCATATGAAAAAAAAGGAAATGGGAATGAAAGGAAAGGAAGAAGAGGGAACAAGGAAATGGGATGATATGTGACCAATGCCTATCAATTTATGGGCTAATGGAGTCATGAAATATTGCATGAATGAAGGAAATGTGTGTCACAATAAACTACTTTGGACGGCTATATGGTAGAAAGGGCTAGTTTTCCACATTCAACCTTTCGGATGAAAGAACTTGTTGATACATTCAACATTTGGGTATATACTTAAGGTAAAAGGAACTAATTTGATGCAATTCAACCTTAAGTGTTTGCTGGAAATTAATGTGTGAAAACTTAATCTTGGAGAGCTAGGGGTGCTACTCATCAAAGAAATTTGAAGGTGCTGTCATATTGGACTAAATTATTATTCCATTTCAACAACTAGTTTATTAGATGAAGGAAATAAAACAGAATTATAACAGCAAGGAAAGCAAGAGAGAAAATCGCCTCACATTGTTTTACTCCTAAATGAAAAAAAGATTTCATTAATAGGCCTTCAAATTAAAATGATAGCAAGAGGTTTTCTACAAATAATTAACAACAAAATTGAAGAGCATGTACATAACCATACAACAAAGTACATCAATACCTCACTTTTTCATTAGTCTTCAAGAATTTGATATGCAAGGGAGCTCCACATCTATCAACTCCAAGCTCTACAACGATCACTTCTCTCTTTCATAATCCTCCAATTCCCCAATTCCAAATGAAATGGAGAGTAACTCCTCTTTATATAGAGTGTGTTAAATCTCTCATACAATAAAATATATTTTCTTTCTAACTTACTCCATGACAAGTCACAAATAATATCATAATAATGGAGTAGTTAGATCTCTCCTCAAACCAAGGTTGGCCATGTTCCAACATGTGGACATTAGGCTCTCCAAGGCAATTCACCCTCATCTAAAAATAGTAGTAGTATGTAGCAAATAATGTTCATGAAGGGGATGCACCCCCAAAAATAGGCATCAAACCAAGTCAAATGCCAAGTGTCCACATAAAATGTGCCCTCCAAGAATGTGCATGCATGCAACCACTCCACATGTGTGAATTCCAAGCTAACCAACTCCATGGATGAATGTGCAAGATGACAAGTGGATGGAGTGCTCCACAAGAAAATATGTGGTCAACTCCCCAAAATAGAAAGTAGATCATCTCTCCACAAGACAATCCAAAAATAGCTAGAAGAAACCTTCCACATGCGTGCCCTTCAAGAATAATCTCCAAACATAGAAAGGAGACCAAGTACAAGAGCATGCTATCTCACACGTGTGACCCTCCTCATGTGCCACACACCTCCCAATAACAAACTCCATAACCACTCCAAGTAAAATAACATATATGCCAAGTCAAAGAGGTGAGGGTGCTCTCCAATGAAGGTCAAAAGATGCCAAGTGTAGCTGAAATATCCATGCAATAAAGATGAGAGAACACCTATGGGAGGTGCGCCCTAGAAGACTTTTCCATGTAAATACCTCAACCAACTAACAAATCATAAAATATTCTCCATGTGAAGTGCACCCTCGGAGAATGTCCCAAGGTGGTTAGAACTCATCAATAAAATACTCCTCCATATGCCATTTCATAAAAGTGTCCAACCAACCCAAGAGAGTGTGTCCTAGAGAAGTGTGCCAACCTATTTAAGAAACAAATAATATATTGCATGCCTTGAAAATTGTGCCCAAGAAGGGGAGCGCACCACTAAAAAGCTACAACTAAGTCCAAATAGCCACTACAAGTGTGAAAAGGAAGCATATAAAGTTGGGTGCCCGAGATATTAACCTTAATTTGGATAAATTAGATTAATTTAACCACTGAATAGTTAAATCAACCTCAACATCTGTGCACAAAGGTTAATGCTCAAATATAACCATAGTCCTCCCAATTAGTCACCAACAAATTAAATCATCATGAACATGTGTGCCACTGAGGGGTGCACTTTAGTAAAGTGTTGTACCATGTAAATAAAAGATGTTATCCCTAGCAAAACCCCTCCAAGGTAACAACAAAACATAAAATCCAACCTAAAGTGCACCACCACCAAGGGATTATTACATCAAAATCACCATCTAACCTTAGGAAAATGTTAGATCACCATCAAATCATAATGTAATACCCCCTTTCTAACTCAAATTTAGAAAATAACATACCAATGAGGGTGCTAACATCATGAAACACATCCCCCCCTAGGTGATGTCTAGCAAATGTGACATTATGAAGTTAAGTCACCTAGGAAAATCTCAAAAAGGCAACATGAATCATCCCACCATAGCAACATCATAAGAGAAAGGGACAGAAAGAAGTGTTAACCCATCCAATCATTAAGTGTGTCCCCATCACACATCCAACATATAAGGACCATGTAGAACACCCCTCCTAGTGCCATCGTATTATACCACATCATCATGCAAAATTCACTGGGAAACTTCAACAATCATGAGACATATATCTCCTAACCATTATCGTCTAACCCCTTGGGGGGATAGAACCATCATCCATATCCAAGATAAGCAAAAGATGTTCTCCCTAGCAAAACCCCTCCATGATAACAACAAAACATAAAATCCAACCTAAAGTGCACCACCACCAAGGGATTATTACATCAAAATCACCATCTAACCTTAGGAAAAGGTTAGATCACCATCAAATCATAATGTAATAACCCCTTTCTAACTCAAATTTAGAAAATAACATACCAATGAGGGGGCTAACATCATGAAACACATTCCCCCCTAGGTGATGTCTAGCAAATGTGACATTATGAAGTTAAGTCACCTAGGAAAATCTCGCAAAGGCAACATGAATCATCCCACCATAGAAACATCATAAGAGAAAGGGACATAAAGAAGTGCTAACCCATCCAATCATTAAGTGTGTACCCATAACACATCCAACATATAAGGACCATGTAGACAGTAGAACACCCCTCCTAGTGTCACCGTATTATACCACATCATCATGCAAAAGTCACTGAGAAACTTCAACAATCATGAGACATATATCTCCTAACCATCATCGTCTAGGCCCTTCGAGGGATAGAAACATCATCCATATCCAAGAAAAGCATATATACCAAACCACCATAATGAGATAGTATGCTCCACATCCATCAAAAGTGCAACCAAGGGGTGATCAACAAGGCAGGCGCATGTGAGAAGACCACCAAGCAGCAAACACAATCACCATCCAACCAACAAGAAGTGAGACTCCCCCAACCAAAGATCTCCATCAAATGATATGATGCCATGAAGAGAAGGGGCTCCATGAAGATGGATCCCTCCAAATTGGTCCAGCAGCTCCAAGGAATAAAAAGCAATCTCCATCAATGTGATGAAAATCACATGATGGAAACTCATACAATATAAGTTGCAACAGGCTACATTGTTGGGTGCCTCTAAACAATTGTTTTTCAGTTTTCATGGGTATTTAGAGTTGCCTCAAGAGTGTTTGCCTTGTACTGTTACCCCCTCCCATCTAGGGGTAACTAGAGAAGATCATGTCTCATGGCCCGCAATGAAGACAATGATCCCAACAATGATGATGATTAGCATGTCCACAAAGAGCAACCCAACAGCCCCTCTCAGATGCCTCTTCCTTCGTAAGCATGGTTCATCACACTCAATCAACAAGGCTCATTGGGAGATGGTGTTCCGACATGTTATGAGGTACATTAGTCCTTGTTTCATATAAAGTGTCATATTTAATACATTGGGAATTTGAGTAATGATCATAGGTTGAAGTTGGATAATGAATCATAAGCTCAGAAGTTATGTTTTTTGCCTTGTTTCACCTTGGTGGCCATCCTAGGCATCATAGTCCTGTGTTGTCACTCATGGGGAAAAGGGGTACTACTGATAGTTCCTTGAAAGGAGTAGCGTACCATTCCCGATCATACTTACCACTTTTCCATCCTTGATCTCTCCATTCTCCCACCTTTTGGGTAATGTGGTTACATGTACACCAAAAAGGCATGTACCTCATACTCTTATGAGAAGAAGGGGCTAAAATCCCATAGGTAGATTGCAGTTGGCCAATAATAAAGAAAGAAATGGGATAATGAGGACATTTAAAATCCATAGTCCATACTTGAGCGCTACCCCCTCATTAATGGCAATCGCCCCTAGTCCTAATGCGAATAAATGCATTATCAATCAATAAGGACTTGAATACATCCTGAATAAAAAGCAAGGGAAGTGTTAATAAATGCTTGAAACCTTTTAAAGGGGACTTGCAAATCAAATAAAATAAAGAAAAAGGAAAATAAGGGGTTTGGAATGCAAAAAGCATCGAGGAAAGGGTAACTCAATCACCAAGTGCACCCTCTACAAAGGCACTTATGGAGGTGATCCCATACATTGTCTTGCATATTAATGACCCCATGCCGAGAAGTAAACCCCATGACCACCTCACATTCATTACATATCTTTGATGGTTTATTCCGAAAAATATCTCTCTCCTTGGGTACTGGCACACCTAATAGGTTCTTTTGATGGTCCTCCCATACCTAAACTTGTCAAATTGCATAAAATCTTGGGTTTGTATGAAGTTTGTAGGGGATACCCAATGAGAGTTGTTTATTTTGGCTTTTGTAATAATAGATGGCTTACTTTGTACGATTCAAAGGACTATTTCCCCTTGTGATTGATGGTTTTACTTGATTCCATGGTTTTGACTGACTTGGGTGCACCTGACATGGTCTTTGGAGGACGCCCCTGTGATTTCACCCAGGACGTCGTGCACTTCATGCAGGACAAGGCGGGTGTGATGCAGAGCATTGAGTCACTTGATGACTTGGCACCCTCTGATACAGGCTCTCACACCTCTTGGACCTTGGACGATGGACAGATGAGCTTTGATATTGCAGATATAGCTTGATGGTCATTCAGAGGGTAGGAAGCCCCTCACCTTGGGCAGGATACCCCAAAGCTCATTAGGGATTGGCTTGATGATGTTGCACTTGGAGACGATGACACACATCTTAGGAGAGGATTCAGGGACTTCTTCACCCAAGACATCATGCCCTAGCTCCTGGACGTTCCACATGTGAGAAGTGACGTCACACTTTGATGGGGTTTGAGCCACCTTGCTTGAGAGATGCTTCTTGTTGATGATTTGGCACTTGATGGTGATGAGATGTGATCTTTTGGAGATGAGACATGACCTTTGACATTGCTTGCATCTTTTCGCGGAGAGATGTGAGAAAAGGTGCCTTTGGAGGCACCTTTTCACTTCTTGAGGATGACGTCATAGCTTTTGGAGGCTTCTACACCACACGTGCCACCTTTGATGGGACGTTTTGCTATATTTTCAATGTATCTTTGCCCTAGAGACTATTTGAGGGGTCGTACTTGACCTATCTCACTTGTATCTTAACTTACTTATATTTTGAGGGGCTTTAGCACTAGGATCACCTCATATAAAGATGCTACCTCAACCTCAAATCATAACTCATCACTTGGAGATATCACTTCTATTGCTCTCTTATCTTATCTTTTGCTATGGAGAATTAGTGCACACCTTTGGAAGGAGAACTTTGTGGATGCTTTGTCTTATTGTTGATAGATGATCTTGAGCTAGGGTTTCCTCATGCATTTCGACTTGGTTGAATAAGTTTTCTTTGTCAAGTTTAAATGTTTTTTCATGGTATATTATGGTGAATGCTATAATGTAAATTTGTTGCATGCTACCTAGTTCTTGCTTGAAACCCTAGGAGGGATTATAAGTCTTTATCCCCCTCCCCATTTCATTCATCTTGTCTGTTGAAGCATCTAAGACCTAGTTCTAGGGATTAAAAGTATTTATCCCCCTAGGGCTTTGTCTTGGCTAGCTCAAGATCTAGGGTTTATAAGGCCATAAACCTTAGTCTTTGACCTAGTTCACTTGAATCTTCAAGATAGACGTCCTAGAAGAAGGAGACGGCACCTAGGGTTTATAAGGCCATAAATTCTAGGGTTTGTCTTTTGAGTCTGATCCTAGGCCTATAAGGCTTTAGCCCTAGGATTCCAAATTCCCATCTCTTCTTGGCTATCTAATTGATGGTGTTGCTTGACTCCATTGCCCAAAGAGAAAACGGCACTAGTCCAGTATTTGCAAATGATACAGATCTCTTAAAAGTTAAAACCCTCTCTCTCTCAAAACACTCTAGTAGATTAGGTTTTACATGTTGTTGTCATGCTTATGCAAGTCCAACGTTTAGCAATCTAAGTAAAATTATTGTTTCTGTTATAAATGTTTGCTACAGCCATTAGGGTTTAATTGGATTGCTGAATACTTAATATTGTGGTTTAAGAAGGTTAAAATCATTCTTGAGCACTTGGATCTTATTCCACTTGTTGAGGACTATATAGTATATTTTAATATTTTATTTACATTTTTTGAGGGCTGATTTCTTGTTGCTGTTATAAAACATTCTTGGCTGGTATAATCATTGTTTACTGCTGCAATTTTACTACAACAGCCCCTTTACTTGATAGGCTAGCGTTTTGGAAGTGATTGTTCATTCATTATACTTGGTAATTGTCCTTATGTGCATTAACAAACTTATCTCACGCACATCAACCAATTACCTCATCTGAACTCTTCCTAACCTTTCACACTTCCCTAGACCTAGTCTATCCCTTTGAGGTGACCAAGATAGGGGACCGTAGGCTTGGCTAATCTTGCTATAGGATCCCTTGAGGTCATCAGGGAAGCCTCCCTTGTGTTGGACCTGTCCTTCACTAAAACAAGGGAAGTACTTGCCTAGGTGACAGTGGCATCTACTTCCAATTGTTACGCGAGATTGGTATCTTGTGAAGGGCTTTGCACAAGCCGAAATCCCGTGATAACAATACCCTCGCTGGAAACTAATATGTAAGTGTATCTTTCAGAAGCTCTGTTTCTTCCTTCCTTAGGATTTGGTGGGAAGAAGTAGTCTTCTGCTCCAGGCTAGGGGATTTCTTTTAACTAGGCCAAGAACGCTAATGTCTTTGCATACTCGGATCTTGTCTCAGTTTTGGTAGCACCAAGGAAGATGCCTTTATTTTTGTTTTTTACATATTTTCATAATTTTTCTGTTCTACATATATTCTGATTAGGATAAGACGTATTTACGATAAAAAAATCATGTCATTCAGTCTTTGAATTTTTCAAATCCATCTCCATAACATTGCAGTTCAAATTGCTATGGTCTTTTAGTTCATTTGACTCTAAATTTCCTACACATATTAGTATTCATCGAAAAGTTTGTGAACAGATATGCATGGAACAATTTTGCAGAGACGCAATATATTATATGAAAATGAAAAGCCTAATATGCTTTGTTAATGCTTGTTGAGAAATAAAGAACCAAAAGTTTACACCTACTGATGATCTCAGACTACCAAAAGCTGCAGTGCTAAGAAAGAACAAAGGATGAACAAACAGAAATATAGAGGTCTGAAGTTCCAGATATCTTCAAATTCAAACTTAGAAATGATAACAGGTATACACTTCAATGATGTTTTTCTACTGTCATGCCATAAACCCGATAGTGGGCAGCAAGAAAGATACCTGATTACCAATCATTTTGCTACCTTTGTGAGCAACAAGGCCATTCTCTGAAAATACATAATCATAGTCGGAGATAACTGCCAAGACCAAAATAGCACCCATAAATCTTGTAAAGTGATTATATTCCAGAAAACATCTCCAAAAAAAATAAACCCTAGGAGCCATCATAGGCAACATCAATTAACAATGAAAATACGTTGCCTTAGAAAAGTTCAGTAACTAATAATTAAAGAAGATAAAGGCATCTATGTTATGAACAGGCTCCTCAATTGAACAATCAAAATTAATCTTTCCATCCAGTATTATGAATATCCACTTAATCTTTGACTATCCAATTAACCAAGAAGATATATCTATTCATATAATATCACAACATTAATATGCTCAATGCTTTTCTCCATGGTATCTGTAGCTCTGGTTCATGAGATTTGGTCGGATATGCTTAATAAAAATGTAATATTTGTGGTCCTACAGTCACTTTGATCTTGCCAGATTTGTTACACACTGGGAACAAGAAACCTAACCTTTTGATACAATGAAATTCCTGTCCTCCCTTTTGGTCTCAACCAATAAAATTAGATAAGTTTGTTATCTCCTAGTCAGAATAAGAGAAACATGAACATAGGAATTGCAAATTGTCAATGGCTTCATAAACATGTTCTTTCATATGGTAAGAAGTTGCATTTATTTCTTATCTTTCTTATTCTCTGTAATCCCTTTTCCCGTTGTTTTTTAATTTTTGAGAGATCCAGGAGTAACAAAACAAACCAGTTTTTCCAAGCTGCTCAGTTATTTTTGCAAGATCTGAGCCACCTACAACTCCCACTGCTACAACCTGATCACCATAAAAGTGTAGTATAATTCAATATATGTTAAATTATATCAGTATTCAGTATACTTGTGTTATTTCCTTCTAGAATTTGCAACAGACTACAGAAAATTTACAGTGTGTCAATGTTTGTTGGTCCAATGCCAAAAAGAGCAGGCTTAACATAATAACGAGTTATAAATTTATAATCATGTACCTTTCGTAATTTTTGCATAAACTCTAACATTTCTTGGGAGATGACCTGTAGAAAAAGGGGATACATCAAGACTAATTAGAACCATAATAAATATAAGATTGATAAACTGCATGAAAAGTGTCGCTTAGAATTTCCGCCCTTTTTTACATGTTCGTGTGTGTGTGTGCGTGCGCATATGTCTAGACTATGGAGTCAGAGCGTACATTTCAGTTTATGTAATCCCTTGGCAGATTCAGTAATTCATAAAGTTAGTTAGGTAGGAAAAACTGAAGAATAAAGAGTTCCCTAACAAGCCACAACACATAATTCAGAAGCATGCGAGATAAAAGCGTTGGAGGCCTGAATTAGGTGTAAAAATGGAATAGAAGGGAAGAGAACTGCCTCAACAGTAAAAGCAAGAACTAAGAGAGTAATTTTAACTGAGAGACATAAATTAGATTATGCAAGTCAAGAAAAAGATAGAATGCTAGACAGACTGCCTCTCTAAAAACAAAATAAAATCAAGTGCAAAAGGCGTGCTCAGAAGAGGAAAGTCTTACACCAACTCAGATGTCATCTTGGCAGATAACATACTAGAATAGAACAATAAGCAAATTTCTCAGTAGCTGACCTTTCTTCTGTTTATGCCAGTCAATTGGTTTATCTTCAAGAAACTCAAACAAGAGTTGGAATGATGGTGCTATCACTACCTCCAATTCAAATCATTAATAAACTCTTTCATAATAGTTCATGAATGCATGATCAATGAGCTCTCTTATCAGCATGTGAAATTCACTACTTGTTGATGTTACCAGCATATGAAATTCCACCTATTTTTATGTCTGTTATTTCCTATGACCTGCAGAATTCCATGCTTGATTGGAAAATATTTTCTGCAATTTTAAATTCATCCATGCAAAATCCACATGATGAAAAGATGGTCCACGCCAGCGCTATGTGGATTAAAGGCTTGTTGCCCTTCTGCAGCTGAATACTGGCATGCTACAAGACAAATCCCAATAAAACATCTCCAGTATTGATGATTCCTTAACTTACTCTACCGTTTTGAACTAACTTACTCTACCATTTTGAGCCAAATCATCTTACTATTTGCTCAATTGTAGAATCACAATCAAATACTTGACATGTGAATTTGATATATGCTCTGAGGTGAATAGATAATTAGAATTACTATGTCATTTCATAGTGTCTCAAAATTCTTCATATGTTGAAGACATTTTGTCAAAATAACTTCAATGGCCTTGAGTATGCACAATTGCGAACCAGATATCTGATTTTATGGTATTCTTAAGTCAGAACAAACTTACAAAGCCTGTTTTTTATTCAGATTATCAGATTCCAAGTATTAGGCATTTCGTGTGTGCTTTTGGGTTTTTCTTTGAATGCCTTTGATGTCATTTTCTATGAAGAGTTCTGAGTTGGAGAATTATGGCTCTGGCTATGATAAAATTTAAAAATTCTTAGCCAAACTGTGTAAACATTTATTTTGCAAGAAGCAATCAAGATTGAACATCGATCTTTTACCCTCTGGTTTAAATTGATTATTTGAATTAGTTGATGCAGACGCTCTTTAACTAGCAATGCTTTACATCAAATTGAGTCTTGGATCACATACTAAAAGAATAAAACAAGACTGTAAACATAAATACCTTTCTTGCAGGGGTAAGTGTGCCATCGACATCAAACAAAGCAATCACGCCTGTCTTTCTACAATCCATCTCAATTGAGGAGTAAAATATCCTGCATTGTTACAACGCATGTTAGGATCTTGAAGGAACGTGAGCTGCAAACTGAAGCAAAAATCAGCAAGTAGTTGCCACTAAAAGAAAGGTATCACCCTTAAAAATTTATCAACAATTTTCTCAAAGAGTATATGTCAACACAAATCACTGTCACTGATAAGAAAACCCCAACAACTTTATTCTAAATAAACTATGAGAAAGCAGGGTTGATCCAAGTATATCATGTTTACCAACCAATGGCAATGAGTTCAAACCTCTAAAGTCAGCGAGTTCAAACCTCTAAAGTCAGCCATGCACACAGGGCATAAGACCTAGCACCAAGGTCAGACAGTACCTGGACAAAGGGAGCTTGACTTACATGGTTATCTGTGAAAATTTTACCAAGAAATGACACTGGACTAGCTGTACAAAAAAGGGGTCCGAACCAGTAATCATCGACTATCTCATTTGATTGTTTACACTTAAGCCATGCGATAGCAAATTCGCTTTGATATCAAAAAGACCAAAGCAATGCTCTGTCTCTCAAGCTCTTTTGTATATCAAGAAAACAATTTTCATTTCAGGCTTCAATGTGACTATTATTACTGAAAAAGGTCCATTTAACTGCAGGGAGGGAAAACAGAGATCTACCAAGTGAAAACTAAAGCTTCCACAGGATATCTATAGAACGATGTGTTATTTAATACCCTCCTATTTCTATCATGGATATTCATAGGGAACCCTGCAAACTCTGCATGACTTATGTAGAATTTCATACTGACAACATAGAATTTCAATTATCTCTAGAACCCCAATGAACCCTACAAATTCTGCATGACTTATGTAGAATTTCATATTGACAACATAGAATTTTCAGTTATCTTTAGAACCACAATGAAGCAAGTTGGGTTAGGACATGCTATGGGCTAGTCAAAGATAAGAGTCCATCCCTACATAATCCGCAAAACCCACCCATTTCTCCTTCACAACTATGGGTGATTGTACCACAGAATGAGAATGGACCTCATTCATACATCTTGACCTTAGGAGATGATGCTTCAAACATCTCCCTTTAAAGTTCTAAAATATACAGGTATAGTAAGAAAATATGGAAATACTGCAAGAAAATATGGAAATACTGCATACCAATGCTCCAAGCTTCGTGGGTGCTGTGACATGGGAATTGGGAGACCCCCAAATTTCAGGGGAATCACAAGGGGCGTCACTGTGCCCAACATAGAGGACTCTGCCTCAAATATTAAATATTAAATATTAAATTTTTTTAAATACATATATTTTTTATATAACTAATCACATATTTATATAATTAAAACAGCAACATGTGTAATTTAAATGGACAGTCAAAATAGGAGGATCATTATATTTTCATTGTAAAATCATCAATGTCTAAATCAAAATGAAATGCAATGATACATCATATAATCACATCCATCATCATTTCAGTAGTTAAACGTCAAAATTGCCCTAACAAAAAAACCAATGGAATAACTCTTATATAATCACATCCATCATAATCTAAATAAATAAAAGTCAAAACTGCCCTAACAAAAGAAAAATGAAACGAGGCTCAAGCTACTACAAAATTGCCATGACAAAAAAACAAATGGAATAACTCTTATATAATCACATCCATCATAATCTAAATAAATAAAAGTCAAAACTGCCCTAACAAAAGAAAAATGAAACGAGGCTGAAGCTACTAGTCATATGGAGAAGAAACAACAAAAGTTAGGGTTTGAGAAGGTTATACACAGAAAAAAAAATCATTTGGAGGATGATGAACACACATTATTGAACTATACTGCTCATGAAAAATAATGAGAGAGGAACAAATCCATCATCTCCCTGCTACCAGGTAACATCCAAAAGCTAAAAGCTAATGCGGTCAGAATACCAACAAATTTTAGAAATCTCATTAGAGATCCTCAAGCACAGGGCGTTGCTCTTTAAAATGAACCATGTATTAATTGTATCATGAGCTCCTCTGAAGTACCTTGATCTCAGTGGATAATAACCCCATGGAATGGCTCTTTGACATTTGGTCTGACTTTGGGAACAAAAAACCATATTATAAGTTTAAATGGATAACTGGATGAATCACAATGATGCAAAACTCATAAGCTTCCAGAGCAGACCTCCCAAGCAACGGTGAGAATGCAGGAGCCTAATAAACACAGAATTAAGCTTTGAACCCTGAGCTTTGTCAGCACAAAATCAAAATTAATTCTAGAAATAAAAGGAACCCCTTATTAACTGAATACATTTCCAGTAACCCAAAACACATTCCTGTACTAGTCATTTGTGCCAATCTTCTATTTTATAATGAGGAAAAGAACACAGGGATTCAACTTATAAGCATCAATTGGTAAATGCAACCTGCTATCATTATGCCAAACTCCCATCTTCAGAAGATCTCTGAATAAGTGTCAAATGGAAGCATTGTCAAAGCCCAAAATCGATGATAAATTAATTAAAGCAGCATCACAATACAAGACTACACCCACAAATCCTCTAGTGAAATAGCTTCATTCCAATGATAATATATAGGTACTTTCTATAGTTTTCCTTTCCGATCTGTTTCATTGAATGGCATAACAAATACAACTACTTTGTAATCACAAGATTGTACATTTAGATCTGAATGAATGTCATGCACTGAAATCCAAATTAAATGCGCATACTAATAAGTTCAAATCATAATGTGATGCCTGGTTGTTCATCAATTCTAGCTCTAGCTCTGAGATGTAGAGAACAATGGATTACCTGAGAGAATGAAAGAATAGCCAAGCGGATTTACCCAGTAAGTAAATCTGGGTATTCCAAGCGGATCTGTTTTGCACCCACCCCACTCTGCCCACACTACACTAAGGAGAAACGAAGCAAATATACATATAGATAAGCCAACGAAGCAAATATACATATAGATGAGCCAACAACGTGATTCTTATGTTTGAAACTACGTGATTCTTGTGTTTGAAGTTATTTTGTCTGTAAAAAACGATGGAGCATGGAACAAGCAGACCGTGGATCGATTCTCACCACGTCATATTGTGGACACGAATATCCCCTTACGAATATTACTATGTAAGTTGAATAGTGTCGATCAAATTATTTTGTTAGGTGAGTATGAAAGCTCGGTGACATTGGCAATGTCCGTTGCTAAGTGTACAGAAGTGTAAATGGTGTCTATCAAACTTATTTTGTTAGGTTACCAGAAAAGCTCGGTGACATTGACAATGTCTCTTGCTAAGTGTAAGTGTAAGGTAGTGTAAGAATACTTAGTGTCTTTGAAGTTTCAATTAATTTGGTATTAAAATTTGAAGAAAGGTTTGTAAATATTTTAATGTAAAAAAATTGAAGAAAGGTTTTCATATAAAATCATTTGATTATTTGATAAATTAAATTGAGAATAAGGTTAATCTATAGTGATATTATATTTTTTTATTTGTAAAAGTAAAACATTCTCTTATGTTTTTTTTTCACAATTAATAATATATTACCAGGGAATTTAATAAACTTGCATTTAAGAAAGACATCATAAAGAGAATAAGTTTGAATATTGCGGATTCATGAAAATCCAAGCCCCTTTTAAGTAAGTGATATTAGTACCACAAATATGGTTTGGGTGTATGTAATACTTCATAAACTACTTATTTTTTTGCACAATTAATAATATACTACAAGGAATTTAGTAAACTTGCATTTAAGAAAGACATCATAGAGAGAGCAAGTTTGAGTATTGCGGATTCATGAAAATCCAAGCACCTTTTACAATTAATAATATACTACGAGGAATTTAGTAAACTTGCATTTAAGAAAGACATCATAAAGAGAGCAAGTTTGAGTATTGCGGATTCATGAAAATCAAAGCACCTTTTAAGTGATATTAGTACCACAAATATGGTTTGGGTGCATGTAATACTTCATAAACTACTCATGTTTTATATATTATATTAATTAACAAGTAAGATTTGATTTTACTGTGGTTTTAGTAAGTTCATAATTAACAAGGCATGTAAAACCAATTACAAGTAATGGGAAACAACAAAGCAAGCATACACCTCTAAATAATGCTAGTACCAAAATGAGGAAGGATGTTATTGTATTAATTTCAAGACTTGCACCCCACAACCAACTTTTAGATAAGCAAAGGTTTTTTTATGTGCAAAATTTTATAAATTACTCATTTCTTACAATTGTTATTAACATAGGATCAAAATGGAGGAGAATTGTGATCCAGATTATTTTCGGCACGAAATGAGAGCGGAGATATAATAAAGAAATGCATAGACATATCGTAGATATTCAATAATATAACAGAAATGTATCAGAGATGCAACCATAAACACAGAGATACAGTAATATACGATTTCTATTAATGAAATAAATGTATAGAGACT
>JZKD02S0029265.1:245320-271189 GCA_000966675.3 Picea glauca | reverse complement strand
ATTAATCTAATAATAAAAATAATAATAATGACATGATTAATCCACAATGGGGATTTAATCCAATAACAAAATAATAAGAATGCTCTTCGCAGTTACATTATTTCAACAATTATAGTGGTATCAGAGCTTGTGATCCTCCCACCCTGTGAGGGCATACAAGCTTTGCTATGGAAAAAAATCAAAACAATGCAAGGAACAATGGAGCCCGTGGTTCAAAGGGGAAACAAACAACAAATCAAAGACAATAAGAGAAAGATGAGGACTTTACATATTTTTTGAGGGAATGTATGACGCTTAGTAGACATTTCATGCAACCATGTCATTCAATGATTTTTGCACCATCAAACATCCTAAGTGGTATGAACCCCAAGTATCATTGGACAAGAAGGTGAAGGTGCCAAACAAAAAGGTACTAGTTTTTGAAGATTCTGATACTTCTAAAAATGAGGAAAATGTTGACTCTTCATATGTTTCTTCTCTTGAAAATGAGCACATGGATGCTCATGAAGCCTTAGAACCTAATACCACAGAGGAGATTTGGGAAGACAAGGAAGAAGATAGTGTTGATATAATTTTATTCCAACAAAGTGATAGTGTGGTTTGGGATGAGGAGCCAATTGATGATACTGTGATTTGGGATGAAGAAGAACCAATTAATGGCATTGTGATATGGAATGATGAAGAAGAAAATGGTGTTGATGGTATGGGGGACACAAGTCTCTTTGATGTTAACTTAGATTCCATCTTTGATAGGCCTTATGTAGAGAAGAGTTTCCTTGATGAAGCAGTGCTTGATCATGACATTATTCCACATTTTGAATATTGCATGGTATATCTAGTGAGCCAATTGGTTTTGATCAGGGTATTGTTATTACAGTGGAAAACAAAACAAAAAATCAATGGTGCGAGAACCCATGCCACTATGATGAATATGAATAAATGCCTTCAACATTGTAGGACTGAAGGACCAGTTGTTGGTCATAGAGGAACAAATTATACAAGTGTTGATGAGGGAAGATGGTGCTCATAAGTTCATTGAAGGTATTCTGTGGAAAAACCAGATGGAGGAGAGATAAAAAGGAGTTGCAAGTGGAGTCACTAGTGTTCAACTGAGAATAATCAAAGAAGCACTAGAGTAGATGAAATCAAATTACTTGCAGCTGTTCATGGATAGGGACCTTTCTCTCAAGTTCACTAAAGACAAGGAAAGGGAGGTTGAGGAGCTTTGTTACTAGTTGAGTTTGAAATGCTCCTCATCACTTACAACACATAATCCATCATCTTTGACAACCGTGACACATGAGAGTGTGAGTGGCCCCCATGATTTGAGGGATGAGCCTCTTGTGACGATCCCACATGAAGAGTATTCATAGTTGCAGGTGCTTGAGGAGAGCTATGACGCATAGGGTTTTGACTATGCTCATGTTTTGCATTGTGGGGATCATGAGCCATTTCTTTTGGAGATCCCACTAATAGCTCAAGGCTTAGCTACGAAGGAGATAGTTGAGAAAATTCCTTGTGGACCAGCCCGCAAGGAAGTATATGCATCCATGGATTGGGTGGAAAAGTATACACTGACACATGATGGTGTACAATGGAGTTTCAGAACGTTTCCTCTAGGGGGGCCTCCTGACAGAGACCTTGAGCATACCATTGAGTTTGGTTTACCCAGGATCGGTGAGGGTATGGGTGAGCTTCAGAGAGTAGTAAATCCCTCAATGATCGATCTTCATCTAGGATATCATTGGATGAGGGACAGGGAGCAGGGTACTCACATGTTTTCTTCTCAACTTTATTATGAGTTCTTAGTCATGCCCTTGGGGTTGACCAACACACTAGTCACTTTCTAGTCTTGCAGGTAGTGGCATAGGCATCTATTGTTGTTATTTGATTCCCTCATGGTATACATCAGGACGAAAGAGGATCATTGGAGCCAGTTGGATGAGATAGGGGGTATTGTGGCCACGACATAGGTTTTTCATTTGGACCATGTGATCAGTGAGCAAAGTGCACATGAGGAGATCGGGACTCTCTTGGATCGATTCACAGAGATTTCAACAGGAATTCAGAGTGGTGGACTTCCAATTTGGTGGTGGGATCCTGACACTCATCAAAGTGATATACTGCTTTAGATGATGAGAATGATCAATAGGGTCATGTCAGTGATTGGTCTGCATCAATGTGGGGATGTTGTGAAAGGAGTTGTTGAGCTTTGGGTACATTTTCCCTCATGATACCTAGAATCGAGTCTATCCGTGGGTTGGTGGACTTTGACTTCACTGAGATTCTTTGGTGAGACATGATCCAGGATAGTGAGTTTAGTCCTTTCAAGGATTTCAACTTGGGGGTCTAGGAGAGGAGAGTGATGTCTGAGCATGGTGATTAGATGGTTATGATCAAAGGCGTGCAACATCAACATGATGGTTCCTCGTGGAGACTGGCTTGAGACCTCGGGATCGCAGTGTTTGATAGCTCGACAACCAATATAGATTAGATGAACAATTTTTTCTTTCCAAATTTTACTCTTGGGATGCTTAGGATTGGTTGCTTGGAGGAGTGGTCTTCTGAGGAGTTGATTGAGTTTATGCAACTTATGATTTCCTGGCTTATCAGGGCCATTCAGGTGGATTCTTTTGTTAGCACCTTGTAGATTAGTGTTATGAGTAGAGGGTTCTTCACATCATACAAGCTAGTTTGGGACCTTCGTGACTTCACCACTTATGGGCAGGTCCAAGAGAGGTTTGCATGAAGGGAATTTATGGATGATGTGTTGGGAAATATGGGGGAGTGTACAACTTGTTAGCATAGCAGGTCGGGGCACACTCATCCAATAGTGTTGATGTAGTCCTTTCCCATTTTTGAGTGAGAGTGGGAGAGCATGTTGATAGATTGCATCACAGGTTTACCGAGGGTGCATGGATCAAATAGTATGTGTGCATCGATTGACTAGTTATGAAAGTTCATAGACTTACCGATGATTTCTTCAGAGTATGGGGAAACATGGGTGATAATGCTATCTCGCGGGGAGATGTTTAGAGTCCATAAGAATCCTAGATTCATTGTCAATGATCGAGACAACAAGTTTCATAACACATGTTGGCATGAGATGCTAAGATTTGTAGGCATAGGTTTGACTCCCAGTATTAATTTTTACCCTCAGACGAATGGTTAAGCATAGATGGTGAACCAAAAGGCTAAGAGGTATCTGTATGACTATGTGAGGTCATGGATATAGTGGTTACAATTAGATGAGAATTACTACGACACCACTCATGATAGCTTGTAGACCACCTAGGATCATAAGAGGAGGTATGTGTGCATCTATTGACTATTTATTAAAGTTCACACACTTATTGGTGATTTCTTCAGAGTATGGGGCAACACAGGGGATAGAGTTATCACGCGAGGAGATGTTTAGAGTCCATGAGCAACCCAAAGTAATTGCCAGTGATCGATACAATAGGTTTCATAACACATGTTGGCATGAGCTGCTCAGATTTGCAGGCACATGTTTGACTGCCAGTATTAGTTTTTACCCTCAGATGGATGGTTAAGAAAAGATGGTGAACCAACAGGCTGAGAGGTATCTTTATGACTATGTGAGGTCATGGATAGAGTGGTTACAATTAGATGATCATTACTACGACACCACTCGTGATATCTTCCAAACCACCCAGGATCATCAAAGGAGGTATGTAGAAAGACACAGGGTGGAGCACAATTTCGAGATTAGAGACGTGGTTTTCTTGAGGGTGCAACTACATAGAAAATTTATATTGAGGAGAGGTGGCACTGAGAGGATGAGGTTGTGCCTCTATGATCCCTACATGATGACCCTACTAGATGAAAGGGTACAACTGATATTGATTTCTGAGGAGGTTTTAGAGATCTGGGAGAGAAAATTGCATAATAGGGTGATATGAAAATACCTCATAAGGTGGAGAGACTTCCTATTGGACAGGAAGGTTGGATAGATAACAACGAGAAGAGATGATGCACAGAGAAAAGGTGTAAGATCAAGAATATCAAGAAATAAAAGAGAAGAAAGAGAGGAAAATAGGGAACAAAAAGGAACAAGATCCCGCAAAATATGGGAAAACTAGTCGAGCATGAGTTGTATCCAGCTCATAATGAGTTTTCGCCAACCGAGCATGAGTGGTAGCCAACTCATTATGAGATGGAAAGAAAACCTAAGAAAAAGAGACCTAAAGATGTAAAAGGGAAGCGAAGATCAGAGAGAAAAAAGAGAAGAGAACATACAAAAGTAACAACATCGATAATACCAAAGACAAAAGCGGAATAGAAGCGACATAAGAGGAAGCAAAGAGGTATTTTGAGTGGTTGTCGTAGCTGTAGGATGTTCTGTGTGTAAAGAATCCATGAATTTAAGCAGAGGAATGGAGATTGAAAATCTATTGTAGGGCAAAGTGCAACCAAAATGCCATAAATATAATAAAGAAATAAATCTTTGTGGACATATGCCAGGAGGGGGTGAACCACGGTAACTCTGTGTCAAATTATGCGGTAGAATGGTTATTCATGTTTGTAATATGTTAATTCATGATTGTATGATGTTAATTCAGGTTTTTACTATGGATGAATGCTCATATTTACTGATAATGGTGAAAGATTCATGCAGAGTAACGTTAATTGAATTGCATGAGGTATTTTTTGGTGAATTTCCTAATATTTTAGCAGAATGGATGGAAAGGTTTGTCGAAAAGACTGGCAGACATAGACCAACTGCGCCAAAGAACTGGACTCCTGAACTAGTGAGATGAGTGGATGCATTAGACAATAGGATGCCCACACAATGGAATTTTGGCTGAACAATATCTTGGGAGGCGATGTAACAAAATTTTCCATAGACTGTACTCGGGCTTACAATGTTGCAGAAATAAACTTCTTTAAATGTTCGCGAGGAAGAATCATAAGGTCGTTAGCTACCTCGATAAAACTGTTGCAATGTGATAAAGAAGTGATGACGATGGAGTCCGATAGCTAAAGAACTTTACACACATGGAGGCACTGGGGTTTACTGACCAAGAGCTGATCCGAGGGTAAGAAAATGGATAGAGGAAAGGGAGACTGAGAATGCAAGAGAAAGAAGAAGGGATATCGGAAGGAGAAGATGAATTTGGAGTCTTGCGCAGTGGGAGAAGATACAAGAAGTTTAGAACTATGGATAGGGAGAGAGAGAAACGTAGTGAGTACTCAAAACATTGCACAAACACCCATATCATAGAAGTATAACAGACAGAGGGAGAAGAGGAAGATATCCAGTTCATTCTAGTCATAGAAGAACCAATAAGTCCTGTCTGAGCCGAGTCTTGGTTCAAAACAACAACCTCGTGTGCGTTACCTAAATCTGAGACAACGTTCGAAGATCTTTTTAGAGCACTTGTAATCAACAAAGGAAGTCAAAGCAACAATAACCAGAGTAGTGGTAGCGGTACAGGTAGTCAGACTCAACCAGTATCGCCGGGAAGGGGTCCTACACCCATTAACATGGCAGGGGTAGATAATACACTGAGATTACCAGAGTTCAAAGGAATTGGATTTGAGGATCCATAAAAACATTTGTTCGTATGTGAAACCATATGGAATGCAAAGAAAGTCCACGATGATGGCGCAAAGATCGTGCAGCTGGAAACAACTTTTAGAGGACGCGTGCTAGTCTGGTACATGAAGCTCCAAAGTACTACACCACCGAGTCAAGCAAGGACATTATTAGAGATTACACAAGCATTGTTAAAAGAATTTAAGAAACCAAATTCCGAGTCACAGTACATTACTGAGCTCAAGGAGATCAAGCAAGTATAGACTGAGTTAGTATGGGAGTTCGATTAGAGGTTCAAATATGTGATGGGGAGGTTAACATTTCAAATACCCGATCAACAACACAGAGAGTGGTTCATTGCAGGTTTGTTACCTCACATCCATAGTCCTTTAATACAACAAAATGTTACGTCGTAGTCCAAGGCATTGGAAATTTCTATGAAACTGGAAGCTTCTCCGGTCGGAGACAACGACGGAATGGCCCAGATACAAAACCAACTAGCTGCATTAACAATTCAGTTGGGAGAAATCGAAAAGGGGAAAGAGAAACAAGAATAGGTATGGTGCACCAAATGTAGGAATGAAGGTCACCACAAAGATGAATGTCCAACCTTCGCGTAGTACTTAGCACCTAGAGCCCCAAACCCGCTACCGGGAGGATGATATTGCGAGATATGCAAGAAGTGGGGACATAACCCCCATGAGTGTCAGCTATTACAAAAATATCACCATACCCCAAGAAGCTTATTCTGTAGCTCTTTCAAATTAGTGGGACATGAATATAAATATTGTCGTGCATTTGATCTAATGAGGGAGTGCACGACATACATGTATATGATTTAGAAGGAGAATGTTGCAACATAAGGAATAGGGAAACATAATACTCCAAGAGGATTTAATCAAGGAAATCGAGGAGGATTCGGTAGGGGTTGAGGTCGAACAAACTTCAGGAGAGGAGGAATATGCCCCATAGTGTGTTATAATTGTAACCAACCAGAACACTTAGCGCGGGATTGCTAAAATCCCTGCACAACATGTACTTATTGTCGGGCGTTAGAACATGCGACAGAGGACTGCCCACAATTGTTGGAAAAATGGAAGGCCAGAGGGAATCAAAAGCATAACCCGACTATTCAAAAGACATCTGTCGAAATACAATACAAAGGACCCAAAATAGTGGTCGTTACACGCAGAGGAACCAAAACATGGATGGATGCAACCAACATAAAGAAATCAGTTGAGTAGTGGGCAAAGAAATCATAAGCACCTACACGAGCATTCGACCCACATGAAGAGAAAGAGACATATACCAAGCAAGGAAAAAACTCATGCGACAGGATTGGATAACATCCACATTAACTACACCACCTAGGGAGGATATGCATCCCACTAAGGACCAGGTCATGACCAAAGGATCACTGGAGAAGGTAAGCACCTTAGGAAATTTTTTGCAAAGTTTCCTCGAGTTGGTCGAAGATGAAAGGACATTACATACATTATGCTATATGATTGATCAATGTGCTCAAGAAAAGGTAGTCCCTACTGAAAGGAAAGTAGTGAACCAACTACTACGCAAGAAAAGAACCAATGGAGAATTCAGGTTCAATGCGCAGATTGGAGAATACAACATAGATAATGTGATATTAGACTTAGGGTTCGACGTGAAGGTGCTACCTAAGAAGACATGGGAGATGATGGGGAAACCAAGTTATCATGGTCACCCATCCAATTGAGACTAGCAAATCAGTACAAAATAGTATCTATTGGCAGATTAACATGAATACCTATGAATATAGATGGAGTGCGCAACGTCGCAGATTTTGAAGTTATTGAGATTGTGGATGAAAACCAACCATATCCAGTGTTAATGGGACTGGAATGGGCCTTTGATAACTAAAGAATTATCAATTTGAAAAGGCGAGAGATGATATTTGAAGTCAGATACCTGAAAGTGACTGCACCCTTAAACCCAAAAGAAGGAAGGTGGTACATAGAACTAGCGCGGGGCGATGAAATTGATCACCTATACAACATGACTGCAAGGATGGATGATTATGTTAATCCCACCGCAAACGATGCACTGAGTTGGAGGAGCATTAATTCATGTACATCAGACTCGGAAGTAGGTCTAGAAAAATGGCAGTAGAGGATTCATGAAGTCTCAACACGATGATGCATGTGCATGAACAGGTCATTACGTTGGATTGGAATAGAATTGTGCAACCCGCCTAAGTATGACGGTTTGACAGGTATAATAACATTCGTACAAAACTTTGAGGCACATGTACCATAGCAAAAAGGGCTACTATCATTTGACGTTGTATTGAAAGCCACCCCTGCAAGATGGTGGACGACGCACAAAGGCACCATGGAAGATTGGAAACAATGTAGGAGACTAATCCAGATAATATTTAATACCGAAGAAGGAGACATGACGCATAAATATACCGGTGAAGGAAACCTAGCAGAGCATATTGCTCAGTGTGAAAACCAGTTGAATGCAGTTCCCAAGGAGGAATGGACGCACATGTTCATTCATACCCTTGAGACAATACATAAAAACTGGTATTTATAAATGGAAGTGCACAGAGCCACAACAGAGTGGGGTTACATAAGTCAAAGGCTCAAAGAAACATTTACATTTCATCATAAGTCACCCCCGATATATACAACACTTTAGGCAATCAAACACAAAATATTCAATGAAGAAGAACAAATGGAAGTAAGATCGATATGCAACGAAGAAGAACAGACATAAGTAATACCGATATGCAATGCACATAATGTTGCTATGACAGTCCATAAATTACTTGAATGTTACAATGTGACGCAAGTGGATCAGGACGATGATGATCCTCACATCATCCAGGTATAGGAAATAGAGGGAGAACTACCAGTAGAGGACCTAGAGTTGGAATCTTCAACATATGCACAACGAGTCTAGACACACAAAGTTAATATTGGAACAAAGAAAGATCCTAAGTTCACACAGATAGGGGATTACTAGGATGATGAAACTGTAGAAAAGATAGTCGATCTACTACGTGAATATCAAGACTTATTTCCCATGACATTCTCAGAGATGACAAGAATAACAGGCGAGCTAGGGGAGATGAGGATCCCACCGAAACCTGATTCTAAACCAGTAAAATAGAGACCACACACAAACAAATTGACAATGGAAACTACGCAGGTAAGGGAAACTGCACCAACCAGGGAAACCCAACGCAAAAATGGTCAAGTAGGTGGTAGTAATGACACCCGGCCATGCGGTGTGATAGATGTCAAGTATGAAAAAGAAGGAAATGACAGTTACGGTTGGATAAGGACAAGTCCCATGATGGCGTAGGACAAGACATGCCCAACAGATAATGCAGGCCCACGAGAAAAGGAGACCGCACGAGGCAAAAGGAGAGAAGAAATAGAATACCTATGCAAGGCTGGATGAACGATGCAATAAAAAAAAAGAGAGATATCTCATCATGACATGGCATAACAAGTTAAGCGGAAGGCATGTTGCCATAAATGGAAAATCCATGTGAAAATTCGATGGAACTAACAAAGTTAAATGACCACATAACAACCCCGTACGACGAAGGAACCAAGGATGACCGATATCGTTAACATGAAATAGACATACTACCCAAGGCATGGTAGAACCACTGTGATGACAATTCATTATCAGTGAAGGCGTGGAAAAATATTTACACACTTAGTAGAATCACACCACATCATTTCAAACGATTCACTAGCATGACAACCTGTGCGAGGAGTACAACACGATAATGTTGATATTGTGGTAGTTGCGTGAGGTATTTACCTCCACGTGTAAATCTAATGAGAATAGAATATTTCGGGAAGTAAGAAGAAACCCTAATGAGTTGGCTAATAACCCTAGAAGAAAAGTTGACTCAAGAGGATAATTTGTATTAGGTTATTAGCCTCCAAGAGAAGAAGTCGGCCAGAAGAAATAATATGTACTGAGTAAATAGGTACCCAGAATGAGAAGTCGACCCAGGCAATTAGCTAGAATTAGTATAAATACATGAGGCCAATCTTCATTTTGGCAGGCATTCTCAGAACTACATAGCTCACTTGTGCGCACTGCAGTTAGCCAGTTTTGTGCGTAAGTTTGGAGCTGAGCTGTCGTTGCAGCAACTGCAACTAGCAGATTTCGTTTTGGCTTGGACTATCTCTTGGTTATGGTTTGGACTATCTGATCAACTCTTGTTTGGTGCGCTATCCTTGGAGAAAGGTGCCCCACCCTTTGTTTGGCTATCTAGCCTAGGGTTTGCTTCCAGAGTGATTCTCTGTCAAGGTTAAGGTGCTCGGAGGGTGGCTTCGGCCTATGGTTGGGTGACAATAGAGATATTGTCTATGGTAAAACGAGCACATCCATCATATTTTAACAGGTTATGGGCCCACACCTCCTTCATTCAGTCTAACCACTGGAAGGGAGCATAGCCATAATAATATTAAGCTCGTTGAAGAATTGCCGCTAGGGTTTCTAGCAGGAGCAGTCACCAAAGCACTACAACTAGGGTTACTAGCAGGTGCAGTTGTAGAAACCGTAATCCTCTTGTTGAGGCACCTTAAGTGAAGGGATTGACCTAATTTCTGGATAGACCAGTGCACCCTAGCCTAGAAAATCTCTTGGTACTCTCAGCAAGCCAAGACGTCAAGTTTGAGTTTTTGGTCAAATCTAGGGTTGACCAAGTCAAAGCAACCATGACTTACTCTATGAAGTCAGAAAACAAGTTAGATGGAACTTCTAACTTTAGAGCGTGGAAGACAAGGATTGATCTCATCCTTGCCAAGAATAAAGTGTTGGATATCGTGAAAGGAAAGATCGTGGAACCAAAATTTGAAGAAGGTAAAGAGAAGGAACCACATAACGTTGCAGTTATGGAGAAGTTCAAAGACGGTGACATCAACGCTATGAGTATCATAGTGAACTCTATAAAATACCAGTTGATACCCTACATCTCCCATCTTGACTCATTGAAGAAGATGTACAATGCCCTAACAAACCTCTTCTCAGTCAGAAACATTGGACAAGTAATGAGTCTGAAGAATGAGCTCCGTGACATGAAGATGAATGATGATGACAACATAACATCATATTTTGTGAGAATCTCTCAGTTAAGAGATCAACTACAAGCTATTGAAGAGATCATTTCAGAGAAGGAATTGTTAAACATAGTACTCAATGGTCTTCCCAAGAAGTGGGATGCATTTGCCGCAAGCATGGACACAAGGAAGGAGTATCCTACAATTGAAGAACTTTGGACTTGCTGTACTCAAGAAGAATCAAGGATCAGTGCAAAAGAGAAACCCCAAAAGAAGTACGATGATCAAGCTTTCACAACAAGGTTCAAAGATTTCAGGAACAAAAATAAGTTTGGCTCCAGGAAGAAAACAAATCAAGAGAAATATATGTCAAGGATACAATGCTTCAATTTTCAAAAGTATGGTCACTACAAGAATCATTGTCCCGAGTTAAAGAAAAGGAAGGAAACACACGAAGCATCAGTTGCTGAAGAAAGAGAACCCTCAAAGAAAGGCAAGTAGGATAAAGAAGACTTCTTCCTCTAAAGACAAGGTAACGATATTCTTCATAGTTCTTGTACATATCTTGTTTGCATAGTCTCTATACATATCTTAGAAGATAATATGTTCCAAGAAGAACTATACCTATGGAAGAACAACAAGATAAGGATTGCTATCATTATGACTACAAGTCAGAGAATACACATGAAAAGAATGAAGTACATCAAACAAATCATGTGGAAGTTATTACATAAGTAACAACTGCAAGATAAGTCGAAATCAACAATCAAGAAGAAATTGGAGAAAGACTTATGACACCTTATAGAAGGCAATAAGGATGCAGACGAAAGCATGGATTATGTTAGATGGAGGAGAAACAAAAAACATGCACTCATACATGAAGCAAGGTTTAGGAGGGAGCTAATCCTATGAAGATGATGAAGTATATATCCATGGTAGCATCCATAAAAAGAAGTACGTGTTCAATTTGACTTCAGAAGAAGCCCTCTTCGAAAAGAAGTCTTAAAATATCCCTGGTTGTCCATCCACATCCATGATCCTACGATAAAAGGAATAAGCTAGAATCTTCAGAGCATGGAATCTATAGAAAAATCCATGGACCCAAGATCTAAAGAGAAGCATGAGGAAGAACATGAAGATTCCAAGAAATAAAGAGAAGCCAGAACAACCAGTCATTGTATCAAGAATCACAAGATTGCCAGCCTGATATGAACTCACTGAAAGCAATCAAGCAGAGGTACTGAAAGTTGTGATGAAGAACAATGTACGAAAGACATATGAATGTAAGCATTGCAAGATCCAGAACTAGAGGTTCTCCCATATGGAGGGAGAAGACTATGATGATTACTTGTTCCAGTAAACCATATATATCTCTACATGAGCCATTATATCGTTCACAATATCCATAGTTTGGAATTGACATCAGATGAATGCAGAGACTGTTCTTCAGAATAATTGAACAAAGAGCGTATGTAGAGAAACCTCAATGCTTTGAGGCATACCATAAAGAGACCCTTGTATGCAAATGGAAGAAGATAACCTGGTGGAGAACCTCCATTGCACAACATACACGTGGTGAAGACTTTCTATATCAAAGATATTGTATTAGAATGATTACTCAAAATATCAGGATGATGGATTGCCAATCCATGACAAAGATCTCATGATGACAGAAGAAGTGCCACATGGATATGTTTCAGTTTGAGCCTTGCCATGATGTTATGAGATAATGGGGAACAAAAGATGAATCCAATAATGACACACTATATTGATCAGAGCTATATGAAGTGTTCAGAGAAAATCGGTGTTCTAGAAAGACCAAAATACTTTGAGATCAAACATTACATTCTCCATGATGAAGTCTAGAAAAGAGAAGTGGTTCTCCAATATATATATATATATATATATATATATATATATATATCTCCATAGATGAGCAGATAAGCAAACATTTTGGTAAAACCTCTATCCAAGATGAAAGAGTTTGCGTACTCAAGCTGGAGCTTGTGGAGACGACTTCCCTATTGAAAAAGGAAGAAATGACTCCCAGGTTGGGAGGGAGCACTGATGTGTTATTGATTTATGGACAATCATTTTTCAGTTCGAAAAATGGTCTAGGATGAGTAGATCCTTTCCAATTTGGAAAGTGGTTTGAGATTTCTGACGAACAAACATTTTCCAGTTCGGAAAATGGTCTAGATTGAACAGTCATTTTTGTAATGAAAATGGTTTGATGGATTGTTGATGTACCATAGACAACGATTTTCCATTGTGGTTAACATGGGGAATGGTCTAGGGCAGTCTCTCTTCTTGAGGGTTACTCAAGAAGACTGACCTGCCTCGCTGGATAGTCATTCTTTCGAAGCTCACAGTTGTGAGCAGTTTCGAAGAATGGTCCATTTTGGAGGTTGGTGCAGGACAGTCATTTCCTTAGGAAATGGTCCGGATAGTCATTCCTTAGGGCAGATTCATTCTCTCCAGGTTGCACTTTGTTTAGTGCCGGAAGAATGGCCCAGGGTGGGGAATGGTCCAGGTTCAACAATCAGGGATAGGCATTCCCTAGGGCAGACTCATTCTCTCTAGGTTGCACTTTGTTTAGTGCCGGAGGAATGGCCCAGGGTGGGGAATGGTCCAGTCTCAGAAATCAAGACAATTATTCTTCCTTGCTTGAGAAGAATAGTCCAGATAACTCATCATTGATGTTTGACCTTCTGAGGGAAGATGCTCTTCCAGATCTCATAGATGTAAGTGGAAGAATGACCAAGATGATTCAATTTATATCATAACATTGTTTCTGTGCAGGTTGATATCAGGTGATTGTTATGAAGACTGTATGTCTCTAGACAATAGATGTATACTACTGTGGTGGATGTGTTCCACTGTTTGTGACTATATGTCACTGATCAAGTACCTGTGTGCTACTTGGTGTGGTAGTCTACCACTGGATCATAGTTGTGTACTACTATGGATAGAAACAATTGTGTTCTATTGAATGAGGTTGTTCCGGTTGCCTTGAAGACTATCAACAGTGTTGGAAATGATTATCAACTAGATGGATGATCAATGGACAGAGATTTCCCAGACGAAAAATGATTCAAGACATTTATTCTTCTAGGACATGTGTCTGGATTAGAAGAATGGTTCATGTGTCACTCTATGGAGTGAGTGACTTGTCCAACATCATGTTTGATTACTCAGATGGAGTATGGTTTCGAGAGATGATGCAGTTGATGATATTGATAGTGATGATGGTGCTCATGATCTAATCTTGAGATAGTTTGTACGACTATGATGATGCCATTGATTCAATGGTATGTTTGTGCTAAAGACCATTGTCTTCAATACCTCCCTAGCTAGGAGGGAGTGTTAATATTGTGGTAGCCACGGGAGGTATTTACCTCCATGTGTAAACCTAACGAGAATAGAATATTCCGAGAAGCAAGAAGACACCCTAATGAGTTCGCTAATAACCCTAGAAGACAAGTCAGCGCAAGAGGATAATTTGTATTAGGTTATTAGCCTCCAAGAGAAGAAGTTGGCCAGAAGAAATAATATATACTAAGTAAATAGGTATCCAGAATGAGAAGTCGGCCCAGGCAGTTAGCCAAAATTAGTATAAATATAGGAGGCCAGTCTTCATTTTGACAGGCATTCTCAGAACTGCAGAGCTCACTTGTGCGCATTGCAGTTAGCCAGTTTTGTGCGCAAGTCTGGAGGAGAGATGCCGTTGCAGCTGCTGCAGCTAGCAGATTACGTTTTGGCTTGGACTATCTCTTGGTTATGGTTTGGAATATCTGATCAACTCTTGTTTGGTGCACTATCCTTGGAGAAAGGTGCACCACCCTTTGTTTGGCTATCTAGCCTAGGGTTTGCTTCCGGAGTGATTCTCTATCAAGGTTAAGGTGCTCGGAGGGTGGCTTCGGCCTATGGTTGGGTGACAATAGAGATATTGTTTATGGTAAAACGAGCACATCCATCATATTCTAATAGATAAGACTACAAATTAGCATGTGAAGGCCACAACTACAACTAGAAGCTATTATAAAGGGGAAAATTCACTAGAGGGGCCAACAACCGTTGAGACATGAGAACGATCAGAGATCACCCACTCAGAGTGAAGGTGGTAACAAAAAAATGTTGCATAGAGCTATGACATCACAAACAGTCAGGCATGCACGCACCAAACAAGCACAATTACCGATTGAAGGTTCATACGTGGTGCAACTGTCAAGAACATAATCTCAACAAATGGGACGACGACGCTGGAGGAAACAGACATAAAGAAACCAAGCTCTGCACACACGTTACTGGATTCCCAAAGAAAAACAGGAACATAGAGAATGGTAGAAGGAAGGCCCAACAATAATGTATAAAGCATGTCAACCTAGCGTGCACGAACAAGAACATAATTGTATAACATTAATCGTCAAAAGTGCCTCCAGGGTTGAAATTTTAAGAAAACAACCTCGAAGGTCGGTAAGGAGGTCAAGAAGTTGCGCACGACCAAGGGGAGGATTGATGGGAAAATTAACGAGGTGGCATGGAGAAGGGGTACCCAGAGGATGTAAAGAGGAGCTCTATCCATGTGGAAGAGGGGATTAGTGGATTGGGTACTAAGATTATCTAGGAGGAAGATTGATGGAATACTAGTACGCACAATCCAGCCCAGACAAGACCGTCAAAAAGATAAAACGGTCAAAACCAACAGTTAGCAGTAATGACAAGTCATAAAGTCGTAGTCGGGCCATAAATGAAAAAATCCCCCAAAAATCAAGACAGATTGGCAGGACGGGCCAGGATTTTGGGACAGATTCGATAAGAAAAAATGCATTAATACAACCGTATGGAATACCAATGGAGGATTGGGCATATCAATTAAGGCTAGATGAGACAGGCCCAGTTGGCACGGAAGCATAAGAACTACATTAAGTCAAGAAAGGGCCACTATTGTTGCATGTAAGCAAGAGCAGACAGAGAAGTGAACCAAAATGATTGGGTGAAAAGAACTAAAATAACTAGACTCGAACGATAGTTGACCACAAGAAGGGACCGCACAAATCCCAAAGCTGATCATAGATAAGGAATGGCACCATCGAAACTGGGAAGGTTGCCGGCATCAACAAGGAAACAAACAAATAAACCAATGGAAATACTAGAGGTCAAAGAAGTGGTCGGAGTCTTGACTCCAACACGACATGCAAACTTTCATAGAGATTACCTACCACCACAAAAGAGCAATGCACCACAGGTCCAACTTCAAGCCAATGCGAAGTATCCACTGCCGGTGGCACCAATCCCAAATGGCGTGAGTAGTGATGAAGAGTTACTGGGAAAAATTTCCAACCTGAAGTATATGGATCATGACATTACAGATGCACAAAAGTTCTCGGAGTTAGCAAGGGACCAATACCTATGCACCACGACAGTCCAAGAAACAAGAGTAATTGTACTCGATCCACATGAATGGGCATCGAGGCTAGACAGGTCAGGAATACTGAATGTGCTAGACATCCCACATTTCATGCAAAGTACATAAATCAATGCATGTGTGAAGATGTTGCTCAACTGTGTTCATGATGGTAAGATCTGGCTCGACCATCGAGTAGGTATTAACACCATGCTGATTGTGAAAATTATAGGACTACCCAAAACAAGCGAAGATCCAGACGCATTATTCACCAAGGCAGGAGAACGAGGACTTTCAGAGGCAATGAAAGACAAATTCATCATAGTAAGGAGAAAGAGGGGATTGGATGTCCAACACATCAGTAACAAAAGGGTAAGGTTTGTAACACATGTATTGGCATGCAAACTATTGCACAAATGTCACAGAGACGAAGTAGCGACCGTAGTAATTGTCGCCTCTGAGAAATTTGTAGAAGGGATCTAGATGAGCTGGGCCAATTTTCTCAGGAACCAGTTTTACAAGATTGCACAGAGGCCTAGGAGAAGGGAACTGAGTTCCATTATGCATGGTTTAAATACTGGTTACACTAGTTGAATGCCGAGAACTAGCGTATTATGAGTCCATGCACACATCATGCAGCCACACCTTAGCTCGCAGGTATACCAACTTATGGAACACAACATTGAAGAAGAGACAAACCAAGAAACACATTGCATTCATTACCTACTTAGACTATATCACACAGATAGTTACACACACACCGCACATTCCAACAGAAACAATAACAACATACGAAGGCATCGTGTGGTTTAGAGATGACATGCACCATATGTATGTATAAGTTGGGAAGGACCCAACACAACAATGAATGAAAATGAGCTACAGGGTGACAACATAGGAAGTGGGCCTAAAAATTCAAGACTGGTACAAGGAGATGAACAAGGGTGCCCATGGCCAGGGTCGGACCTAGGAGGAGGAGAGAAAGAACCCAATAGATAGGGCATGCCCATCAGAAAAAGAGGAGGAACAAGAGAACAGTTCCGAAGAGATAGGGGATACACAAGGAAAAGATCAACCAATAGGAACAAGGGTCACACATGACACATCAACAACCCCCAAGAAAGGCATGAAAAAAAAGGACATGGGAGAAACACAAGTAGGGAGAGTGCACAAGAAAACTAAGGCACAAAGTCCACCACATTCGTTCTACATATTAATCGAAGGAGAAATGGAAAGAATTGGCCAACAAATGGACGAAACCATAGAGGAGATTTGGGAGAAAGCATCTAAGAAGTAAGAAGCACACCATAAGGAGACACAGGATCAGTTGGTAGCACTCCAACAGATGATGGACGCAGAAAGTAGTAGGATGCAACACATGTCATAAGAATAGGTAGTCGAGGGATGGACCAAGAAACAAGAAGTAATACATGAACAACTAGGGGTAATAAAAAAGATCCTGGAAACAATGCAATTAACACCTGCGCAAGCACTAGGCGTAGGCCAAATAGGTCTAACATAAGTGACATAGATTGTAGGGTTGGTTCAATTGATAGCACCGCATAGAGTGATCAAAGTACTAGTAGGGATAGTCGGGATACCAAACCTCGGAAGTCAAGAGCAGTTACAGGGATTAAGTCACATGGACTTAGTTGTATCCCATATGAGTACAAATGTGTTACAAAGCTTACATATAGGGATTAAGCATGAATTAAACATTCACATAGATACTGCAACCACACAAATAACAAAGGTGGAGGCCGAGAAAGAGGAACTGCATAAGCGATATACTGAGGCACTACAGGAAAAGGGCACAATGCAACAACGAGCCAAGAACGCAGAAAAGGAGAAAAGCAAAATAGACAACGAGATAGAGGAAGCTAAGAGGGAGAAGCTTGAAGAAAAAGAGAAGGCCAAGAAATCAGCATAAGGAAAGAATGAAGCAGAAGAGAAAGACAAGAAAGATGAGCAGGAAAAGAACGAAGCAGAGGAAAAGGACAAAGAAATAAGGAAGGAAAAGGAGGAAGCCCAACAATTGGTGCAGAAAGTTCAAGCAACGGTACAATAGTTATATAAGGAAGTACCAGAAGTACTAATGGTGGTAGAAGCCACGATAGAAGAACAAGTCAGAAAGATTAGTGAGGTCATTAAAGAACTTCGAAGGAAGGTCCCAAAGATAGAATCACACACAACACCAAGGATACCACCGAAAGAAAGAGTGCAAAGAGAAAGGACTGTGCAGACAATGGTGGCGAAGATTAAAATATTGGAACATGATTGTATAAATATATGCAAGGAAGTCATGCACATGTGGAAAAATACGACGAACACCCTAGAACTGCAAGCGATGGATGAGAAAATACGAGTTGCGTAGAAACAAGAGACTGAGGTCACTGAGCATGCAAATACTCTCCCACCAACTGAAATAATGTCGACACTCTTGGCTAACAAGAAATTATACCTTGTGGTGGAACAACTGAAGAAAGAGCAACGAAAGATTACACAGGAGTTGCGACCGCGACAGGACGAAGCACTTGGGGTACTAGAAGAATTAGTTACCGTGCAAACCAAAAAGACATTAGCAACGCAAGACATCGAGGCCAAATTAAATAGCTTGACAATGCAGATAATGGATGAAATTGTGAACAAGGAGGTTGAAGTCACAACAATAGTACATGAAGCAAAGGAGATCCTCCAGAAATTCATTGAGGCATGGAAGAGCACGACACAACTAGCCTAAGTGGCTCGGGATGAGCCACAGGTGAGTGATGGGGGCCTGTTGGGGAGGAAATTTGGATAGAGAACAACAAGAAGAGACAATGCACATAGAAAAGACACAGGATCAATAAGATTAAAAGGATCAAGAAAGAAGAGAGAAGAAAGAGAGAAAAACAGGGAACAAGAAGGAACAAGATCTCACAAAATACGGGAAAACTAGTCGAGCATGAGTTGTATCCAACTCATAATGAGTTGTCACTAGCCGAGCATGAGTGGTAGCCAACTCATTATGAGCTAGCAAGAAAACCTAAGAAAATAATACCTAAAGATGTAAAGAAGCGAAGTTCAGAGAGAAAAAAGAGAAGAGAACATACTGAAGCAACAACAACGATAGTAGCAGAGACCGAAGCATAAGAGAAGCAATAGAAGAGGAAGCATAGAGGAATTATGAGTGGTAGTGGTAGTTGTACAATGTTCTCTATGTAAAGAATCCATGAATGTAAGCAGAGGAATGGAGATTGAACATCTATTGTAGTGCAAAGCGCAACCAAAATGCCATAAATATAATAAAGATACAAATCTTTGTGGACGTATCCCAGGAGGGGGTGAACCGTAGTAACTTTGTGTCGAATTATGCGGTGGAATGGTTGTTCATGTTTGTAATATGTTAATTCATGTCTGTATGATGTCAATTCCTGTTTTTACTATGGATGAATGCTCATCTTTACTGATAATGGTGAAATATTAATGTGTAGTAACGTTAATTGTATGCTTAAATGCTAAATGATAATAATATAGACTGATATACATAAAGAATTAAGTAAATAGGTTGGGTTAACTAGGATCTAGCGTGCAAAAGAATCTTGTAGGTATGACAAAGTGTGCCTCCCTTCTTTTCATCACCGCTGCAAAATTTTGGTTCTTGCAGTCCCCATAAAGATACCTCAGGTGAGACTTCGCCTGCTCACAGGTGATTCCAAAAGGGCCAGTACTTGTACGGTTTTGTTGGACTAACTACCTTGAACTCAGGGTCTTGAACATTCCTATGTGCACATGCCAACACTTCCCAGTAGAGGATGCCACGTGGGAAGGCGACCAAATCTTGCAGCATCTTAACTTGCAGTTGCTTGAGGACAAACAATCTCGCGAAGGGATGACTGTAATGTCCCTTTCCAAATGATCTCTCTAGAAGATTGACGTAATAACCTAAGTGATTCCCATAGGCTATAGTCAGTGGAAAAATGAGATTAATTAATTATTTAATGTCATCAGAGTGGTTTTTTTTTTTAAAGTGACATTGAGTAAGTAATTAAAAGGGTGTTTTAAGTGACTTAAGTTTATAAAGTCACTTTACTTTATTAAAATGGTAAAAGGGTCTGAAAATAGTCAACGACGAAACAAAAGGAGAATGAGGGCGCCCTCTCTCATTATGCATATTGTTATTTTCTAAGATGAAATTGAGAGAGCTCTTGCGCCTTTCACTCTTGGGATGAAAAACCCTAGAGGAGTTTGGGATTGGGTTTGGTGGTGAAACTATCCACGCTAGCTAATCATAGAGGAGAGATGATTCAAATTTCTTCATTGTGCTTCAGTGTAGCTGAGTGTTTCATCATTTGTAGCTCAGTTTCCGTTTGTAGAGGTCAATTTGGTTTGAATATGTTGATTTTGGCATTGTGGCGGCGTTTTGGTGTCATGGGTAGCATTTTCTTGAGTTCTGGGGCTGATTTACTTGCTTGGAGGTTGAACCTTCTCTTGTTGGGCCATATTTTCTTCTTGTTGGGTCGTTTTACTTATTTTTGGGCCAAGTTATTGGTTTAGGGACTAATTTGGTTGCTATGAGGATGAGTTTACTTATCCAAGGTTGAGTTTCAATTTTTGTTGGGTTGTATCCATTACTAGGTCGCATATTTCTCCTTGGCTGGGCTGATTTGTTCTGTAGAAGGGCCGAGATGTAATGTTGGGTGTGGTTTTGTTGTTGTTGGGGAGATAAAATACCTCTGACTGTTACCTACATGACTGCCCACAATTCTAAGTTGTTGCACACCATTACTGGGTCGATTTCCTAGCTTTCATACTTTTTTTTTTTATCAGAGGAAGTCCTGCTACATTATATTGACACCTATAGGCCTCAACATTTGAAGAGGAAAAAAAAATAGAAATATAAGCCAACAAAACCATATCAAATGCATGAGGTTACTTGTTGCCATGTTGAGCATATTTTCTTGTGGGAAGTTGGTCTTATCATTGTCATCACCCAACTGTTCTAGTATCCACTCTATAGTTGCATACAGACTACATCTACATGCATGTATTCCTCTTGTATGTTTCATTAACCTACATGCATGCTCAATATCTAATAAACAGGTCGGAAATTGTTTTCACGTGTTTGATGTTATAACATTTCTGATAGTGATAAGTTATATTACTTCAGCCATATAACAACAATGTAATCATTTTTCTAAGTATTCATCTTGTGTGTCAAATATATATATATATTGTTAGCAAACACACCATTAAATTGCTAGTCTATGATAAAGGGCGCTTGCACTCAAACTGTTTGATAAAATGTTCACACCAACAAACTAAGCTTAAATTTTGGAAAATTATCAAGGGGCATTACATGTTCCTAGGAATTTTATCCTTATTGATGTCTGGTTTAGTCTAGTCGTGATTTACTAGAGTCATCACAATGATATTTTGTTTGTTTGTAGTTGTTGGTGTGATAACATCCTTCGAATGACCTATGACTTTATTAGTGGCGATCAACGATATGTCAACTTCAACTAAATCGATGGATGTCGCTTTACCATAGAATTGTTTGTTGAGATTCACTTCTAGAAACACTTCCATTGATAATACTTCATTAGTAATCTGATTTCTACTTTTGATTCCTTCTATTGAAGTCGATTTATCTTCAATTTTAACTTTTGGAGGCTCCTCCACTTATACATCTTCATTGATAACAACATTTGGATTTTCCATGTCGATCAAGTTGGTGCTAGTGCCCTTATCCATGGTTTTGATTTCTTGTTGTGACTTCCTCTTATTCTTCAATTTATTCATTGGTACAAGTAGATTTTTATTATGATTTGTCCAACAAGAAATTTCATCTTTGGAAAATAATATTTTATTGATATTTTTAGACTCTTTTTTATAAGTGTTTTTTATATTACTAATTTGTTGTCACGACTCTTTAATTTGTTGTTGAAATTTATGAATTTCTATATCTTGCTTCTCCAATTCCATTCGATTTTGCACAACTTATTCATCTTTTCTAATAAGAATTTTATTCATTTTTTTTTAACTTTTTGATTAATTCTATGTGATTTTGTTGTCATTTTGATTTGAATTTGGTGACAGAATAAGGTGCTTTGAATTAATGTATTGCAACATTATCTTATTTGTAAAGTGCTCGAATTCTATGTACTTTTTATCAACATTCATGGTAAAAGTACCAATAGATTTCAACCAATCGTTCCTTAGGACTACATCAACTTCCTTGGTTTGTAACACAAAAAAATTGGATTTTGGGGAGTACTCATCGATGTTTAATTCTAAATTATTAATCTCATCATCATACTCTTGTGCAAGAGCTCTTTTAACTTCCTCTTCTGCAAGTTGTAATCTATTTGCCAATTCAATATAATTCCAATAACTAGCCAAGTCAAAGGCAATGCTTATGGTCTCATTCTGGATCCTCCCTAACACACGTATGAAAATATTGATTGGCTCCAAAACACACACACAAGTGAATTTAACCTTATGTTCCATATATATATATATATATATATATATATATATATATATTCTTATTTTCAATATTTTTTTTGGTACTATGTAATAAAAGAAAACATGGGCCAATGGTTTACCAAAACCACGACCATGTAAACCACCAACAATAAAATCAATTTTCACGCTTCCTTTTTTTTTTTTCTTTTCTTTTTACTTATTTTCCTTACAGTATATTCCCAATACAATGGGAAATTACCATGGTTTTTTGAAACCACGCTATGATACCAATTGAATTGGATCCGATGGTCCACTTCATGAGATCATCATGAATACATAACATAATTCCATATATCCATAATAAATAATGTTTTATTTACTATCCATTTTACATATTTACTTGACATCATATGAGATACAACACATGTATATAAATACACGCAGGGAATGATAAGTCATGTCCTTAGTAAAGGTCACGACTTATCATAGAATTATCATTTACAATATAATGCCTATAATAACAAACCTATAACATATTATTACATGATAAGAAATGTAATATACTTTAGGTATATTATAGAGTGAAATTTAAGTTGCCAATAATCATGTTGCACACAGTAAAATGAATCACAACGAACTTCATGCTCACTACTTGAGATAGTTGGTTCAAGAGAAGGTTGTCACTCTTGTCCATTGAAAAACCAATGATCATATTGTTGATATCTTTACAAAACCATTGTCCAAAGATACGTGTTATGCTCGGGCTTTAGGCAACTGAAATTATGGGAGGGTGTCCTACTGATATAATTTCACCTCCTGAACCATGTGCTAATGGGGGGGTGTTGGAACCTCAGGTTCTCATGGTTCATCACACCTCTACTGGAGACATTAGGTCGAGCGGTCAACTCACAACTGGAGACAGTTAGTGAAGCAATTGACTAGCAGTCGAAGACAGTCGGTTAATGGGTCGACTAGTTGAGAAATTGATTAAGTGTTGGACGACTAGATGGTCGGGTCAACCAGGTGAGTCGACTAACCGATGAGACAATGTGGGTTTGTTGGAAACCGTTACAACTGCTAACTATTACTTGTGGACAACATCTTCCCCAATTCAAGGAACTTGGTTAGATCCAAAGACTATAAATAAAGGACCCCATGGGTCAATTTATATGTGTGCATAATGGAATGTGAATCATGTATCATACATTATGATGTTTGAATCATAAAGAATTGTGATTAAGTGCTGAAATGGTGTCTTTGGACACCACCGATATTCTTTGGAATATCATTGTCCTTTTGATATCTCTGCAGATTTTTCTTTTTTTCTTTTTCTTTTCAGGGTTACCTTGAGAACCAACACCAATAATGTCTTCCCACCAAATAATATGTTGGAATATGTGAGAAAACCAACTCTTTGGATGTAAATTGGAAATCGACTGAACAATACAAATTGGATATTTCAAACAATGATCGACCCAAATGTGGGCATAGGCCTGTGGTTGGCCAACCAACTAGGCACAAAAAATACCAAAAAATTCAGATTGTCCAACCACTTTGGGGCCAACTTAGGTGATCAAACTTTACCAAATCAACCTTGTTTTAAGGAAACTTGTTATGCACTCAAGTGCATAAATAGATGACCAATTGGATAAAATTATATGACAAATTATGTGAATGAGGTTATTTTTTTGTGTTGATGCAACATCCATCAATGTGTACCATTGATTTATAATTCCATAACATTGTTTCTAAACACCACCATTCCTCACTTGGAACACGTTTTCTACTTATGCAATACACATGTTTCTAACATGGTATCATAGTGAGGTTTTAACGACCTAGCTTGATTCTATCATTGCAAGGCAATTTTGGAGGCTATCACTTCACATGAAGATTGTGGATGTATTTCAAGTAAGGATCGGCTTGTATTTGGACTTGAAAGATTTTGAATCAACGATTTATAGGAATAATATGAGTTTGAATCATGATCACGTGGTGCTCAATGGGCACAACTATGTCACATGGGAAAAATACATGGATACTTTGTTAAAGAGCAAAGCATTGTATCTATTTACACAAATGTTGTCCCTAATCCTTATGATGAACGTGATAAATTCATAGTCAATGCGAAAAAGGATGAAGTTGTAGGTGTTATGATTATCTACATCTCAAGGGAGGTTCAGTTCCATACCAATGGGATTGACTTCTTGAATGAATTATGGAAGAAGCTAAAGAAGTTGTTCGAAAAGTTCAATGAAATTTTGGTTATTGAACTTGATAAAGAGTTACTCTATCTTGAACCCATCTCTTTTGATGAGATTGAGGATTATCTGGTTCATGTAAAGGAGTTGCAATTAACACTAGGAAAATGTGGAAAAATCTTTCCAAAGAAAGAAAGACAACTGATAGAATTAATTATGATGAATCTTAAAATACCATATGATGTTTTTCGTTCCACATTTTAGGAAAATTGGGCTTCAAGGAAATAATATGGTAAGGATTATACCTTTGACTGATTTTTGTCTTTCTTGATTGGGGCATAGGAGAAATTGTTTGAGAAGGAAAGATTATCAATAAGCAATGGGCTCATTGCATTAAGGAAATGGACCAACAAAATTACAAAGAAAGAAGCATGGTGTAGATTGCAATAAAGATCATGAAGATCAATTTGATAAAAGAAAGCCTGGAGGTGACAATGAGCAATCGACTAAGAAGGTCACAAGAACAAGAAGACATTCATTATTGTGGAAAACCATGGCATTTTTAGAAGACTTGCTGGAAAAATACTAAGGAAGTTGACAAGAAGGTTAAAGGATCAAAGGTGAATAATAATGATGCAATAAACATGATGGTACTCATATATTTTTTGTTTGTTCTTCTCAAGCATTACATGCTCATGGTTATCAAAAGGAATGGATTGCAGAATTTGGTTGTTCACATCACATGGATAAGGTGTAAGTTTAAACCTGTGAAGTAAAGAAATGCATATAGATTCTTAAGAAAAAAAAAATTTAGTCAATGGCTCATACACATAGTACACATGGATTTATGCCGGAAACCCTTAACCATGAGAAAACCAACCTTTCTTGGTGCTGCACCTTTCAATTATTCATTGTATTAATTTCACCATTCATAATACAATATTTTAGGTATTCCACAACTACCAAAACCCTAATCCCTTAATCTGGGATTAATTTAGAAAACCACTAAAAATAGAAAAAAAAATGCTAAAATAGCAAAAACCACCCCCCAAAAAAGTCAGGGTTCTACCCTGAACGCTTTGCATAATAAGGCGGGGGGACATCCTAGCCCCCCGTGGGACCTCCCTAAGAAAGCACCCGACACACACGAAATAAAAAACACTACTATGGAGGGATCATCAGGCA
>JZKD02S0029265.1:206528-245266 GCA_000966675.3 Picea glauca | reverse complement strand
CATGCAAATAATATAAAACCTACCCAACATTCTCCCACTTGTTTTTTTCTTTGCTTATAGGGGGTCACAAGATTACAAATTCAACAATCTAGGGCAACAATTCCCATTTTTTCTCTACACCAGAATAACTCCTCAGAGCTAACGTACTTTGTCAATGAATTTGCAACACTCTTCAAAGTGTCAACCTTCTCCAACAACACCTTCTTGTCTTCAACCATGTCTCTCACAAAGTGATACTGAACATCAATATACATTGTCTTTGAATGATAAGTTGGGTTATTTTCCAAGAATATTGCACTCTGACTGTCACAATCTAACCTTACTGCTTGTTGTACCAACCGAATACTTGAACACAATCTCTCTAACCATACTGCTTCCTTTCTTGCATGAGTGACTGCCATGTATTCAACTTCTATAGTTGAGAGTGCTACCACATCCCGTCTTTTGATCATCCAACTGATTTCTCCTCCAAATAGGTTAAACACATACCCATTTGTAGATCTTCTATGATCCAAATATCCATCCCAGTCTACGTGAACAAACCCATGTATGTCTAACACTCTATCCAATCTTGGTCTTCCTTGGTAGCATAATCCATAACTAGAAGTGCCACGCAAATACCTGAAAACCCCTTTTACTGTTGTCCAATGCTCCTTCCTTGGTTTTGGCATATACCTACTCAAAACAACCACTACACGTGTAATGTTCGGTCTAGTACAGACCATTGCATACATCAAACTACCAACTACACTATCATATGGAACATGGGACATGTCCTCTTCCTTTTCCAGTGTCTTGGGACATTAATTTGTAGATAATTTTACACCTACAGGAATAAAAACCTTGATCGATTTACTTTCCTGCATATTAAACCTCTGTAATATCGTCTCAACATATTTTCTCTGATTCAACCAGAGTTTATTGTTTGGTTGATATCTTTTAATCTCCATTCCTAGAATGAATTTAGCATCCCCGAGATCCTTCTTGTCAAATTTGGAGAATAGGTGTGACTTCACCTTCTTGATTACATCCATGTTGTTTCCTACCAACAACATGTCATCGACATACAACACTACATAAATGAAGTGATTACCAACTTGCTTGGAATATACACAACGATCATCCTTGATTCTCACAAATCCAAGTCCAAGGATGTATGTGTCAAACTTTTGGTACCACATCCTAGGTGATTGCTTTAGACCATATAGTGACTTCTTTAGCTTACATACAAGCCATTTCTTTTCCTTCATTGCAAAACCTTCTGGCTACTTCATGTAGATTTCTTCTTCTAGATCCCTATGTCAGAATGTTGTCTTCACATCCATCTGTTCTACTTCAAAATCAAAAGCAATAGAAACAAATACAAGAAATATAATAGAAGTTAACTTGGCAATAGGAGAAAATTTTTCACCAAAGCCAATTCTCTCTACCTAGGAATAACCTTTTGCTACAAACTGAACTTTGTATTTCTCCACTTTGCCTTCTTCATTCAACTTCCTCTTAAACACCCATTTTCTTCCAATGGCCTTTCTTCCAGTTGACAACTCAACTAGATCCCATGCCCTATTTTTATCCAAGGCATCCATCTCTTCAACCATGGCCTTTTTCCAAATTTTACTATTCTCTGAATTTACTGCTTCCTTGATAGATCTGAGATCATCATCAATAATAAATAAATAAAAATCAAAACAAAAATCAAGTGGAATATACCTTTCTAGTTTCTTTCTTTCCGTCATTGATCTCCTCAATGCCGGAGTATGAGGTTCTTCTTATTCCGATTCATCTTCTTTCGTTGATTCAGATTTTGCATCATCCAACTCAAACTATATTTTATCAAGTTCTTCTTTCCCTGTTAGGAATTCTTATTTGGGAACATATTTAACCTCTCTAAAAACAACATCCTGACTATAAACAATCTTCTTAGTTTCTAGGTTCCAAAGCTTATAACTTTTCATACCATATTTATAACCAATAAAGATACACTTTTCAACTTTATTATCCAGCTTACTCCTATTTTCCTTTGGAACATGTACATAAGCATCAAAACCAAACAGAGGATTTCTTACCAGTCCATACCTCATGTAGAGTTTTGTCCACCAACACTGACAAGGGTGATCTATTTACCAAGTAACATGTAGTACCCATTGCCTCTGCCCAAAATTCCTGTCCTAACCCGACACCACTGAGCATGCTCCTTTCTTTTTCCATCAACGTCATGTTCATCCTTTCTGCAACCCCATTATGTTGAGGTGTGCATGGAGTAGTCTTTTTCCTTTCTATATCGCACTTTTTATAGAACTCTTCAAATTCATTCCCACATAATTCTCCATCATTATCTGTCCTCAACACCTTTATTTTCTTCTCTATCTAATTTTTCGCCAGAGCCTTAAACTCTTTAAATTTATCAAATACCTTATATTTTTTCTTAAGAAAATAATTCCATGCGTTCTTTGATATATCATCTATGAATGAGACATAATACAAAGATTTACTTAGTGATGGAATAGGAACATGCCCAAACATATCACTGCGTATCAACTCTAAGATCCCCTTTGCTCTTGTAGCACCAATTGAGAATCTTACTCGATTTTGTTTACCATATATGCAATGTTCGCAAAAATCAAAATCCAAGGTTCAATTAGACATACCTTCAACCATACCTTTAGTGTGCAGTGTTCAAAGGCCCTTTTCTCCAATATGTCCTAGTATTTGATGCCACAACATGGTCTTCTTTCCAGGGCTAGTATATATCATATCTTTGCTATTTCTCTGCTCAGGAACAATAGAACTGTTACACCCATCAGTATAAGTTCTTCCCAATAACTTGTATAGATTTATAGATTGGACTCTGCTCATCAACACCATTGCTCCTCGTACCTTCTTGCAATTTCCCTTTCCCAATAAGTATCCACACCTGCATCATCCATCTTACTTATAGATATTAGGCTCCTGACTAGATCTAGAATGTGTATAACTTCATGGAGAGTTATAATCCTTTCATCTTTCAACAACAACTTAACCCTTCCACGTCCCATGATTTTGGGTGTCGAGTCATCTCCTAGGAAGACATCACCACCATCATACTTTTCATATTCATTGAAACACTCCCTGTGAGGAGTCATATGAAATGATGCACCCAAGTCAATCAACCATACATCATGATCTGCATGTGTACCTGTAGATTCCAGGTAAATATCACCTCCTTCTTCTATGAAGGTTTTCGCCTCTGTGGAAGTGGCATTATCAAATCCATTTGCTTTATCAACTTTCTTAGTCATGCAATCTTTCTTATAATGACCAACTTTACCACATTTCCAACATTTCCTCAAAGGTTTTCTTGGGGATTTAGATCTACCTTTAGATTTAGATCTCCCCCCCGAAGATTCATTTGTATCCCTATCTTTAGGACGACCTCTTACAAATAAAGCATATGTGCTATGACTATCCATTTTTTCTTTCCTCATCTATTCTGATAACAAGCATGAAACTACATCTTCATACTTCAATGTAGATTGAGTGGTACTACCAATTGTTACAACCAGATTAACCCAGGAGTCTGGCAAAGAACATAATAAAGTAATACACTTATCTTCTTCTGCAAGTGTAATATTAACAGATCCAAGTTGACTTACCAGAGTATTGAAGGAATTTAGATGCCATGTCACAAAATCTCCATCTTTGGTGCTAAGATGATACAACTTCTTTCGAAGAAACAACTTGTTTACCAAGGAATTTTATTGATACAAATTCCCCAACTTTTCCCATAGTTCCTTGGTTGTATATTCTCCTGACATATTCAATAACACCAAATCTTCCAGGTAGAGTGGAATTGTATTCCTTGCTCTTCTATCCAGCTTCTCCCAATCTTATTTTGACATATCAGTAGATTGATTACTAGTTGTTTGTGTACCAGTTGATTGTGTAGCAGTAGTTTGTGTACCAGTGGTTTGTGTACCAGTAGGCTATGTACCAATAGGTCGTGTACTAAGATCCACAATGACGCATTGTTCTTTTTCTACAAGAAGGTCCTCCATATCGAGCTTCCATAGCTCAAAATTTTTACCATTGAACTTCTCAATCTCGATTCTAGAACTGCTTACCATTATTTTTCAACACTCGAATCACCACTGCAAATCTCCCACTGAGACTAGGTTTATCAGAGACCCAAGATAAACTTGATCTATCAAGACCGAGCCAAACCCTCAACAACAAAGGCATCCCGCTGAAGCCAAAAACATGCTTTGATATCGAATGTAAGTTTAAACCTGTGAAGTAAAGCAATGCATACATATTCTTAAGAAAAACAAAAATTAATCAATGGCTCATTCACATAGTACACAAAGATTTACGCTGGAAACCCTTAACTAAGAGAAAATCAACCTTCCTTGGTGCTGCACCTCTCAACTCTTTATTGTATTAATTTCACCATTCACAATACAATATATACAATATTTTAGGTATTTCGCAACTACCAAAACCCTAATCCCTTAATCTGGGATTAATTTAGAAAACCGCTAAAAATAACAAAAATGCTAAAATAACAAAAACCACCCAAAACAAATTTCGGGGTGCTGCCTTGAACGCTCCATGTAACTAGGGGGGGTGGGGGGGGGAATCCTGGCCCCCCTGGGACCCCCTTATAAAAGCGACCGATGCACACGACACAAAGAGCACTACTAGGGAAAGATCGCCAGACGTAGTTGTCAAATCCGATGCAACCCCACCCCCCACACACATGCAAAGAATATAAAACCTACCCAACATAAGGATGCTTTTGATCTTTTTTCTTCCTTGAATGAGGCCAAAGAAGAGAAGGCGTTTGTTGCATGTGACTATGCACTTATTGATACTAGTAGTGTTATGGTTGATTGTGATAATGGTGTGATTAGTGATGTTTATCATGTGCCAGATTTGAGTGCAATTTTTTTTATTTGTACCACAACTCATCTAGACAGGAAAGAAAGTTGAATTATGGCATGATTAGTTTATTGTGAAGGATATTAAAAATAATTTTTAGTTGTTGAGGGTACTCTTAACCCAATGACATATTGTATAAGTTTAGTGACTTTAAGGGTGAAAAGAAAGAAACTTGACCAAGTTTTTCTCTTATGGCTAGAACTGATGACATAAGCAAAATTTGGAATAAAAGATTAGGGAATATGAATTTTAGAAGTCTCAATTTGATGTTGCAATTGAATATGGTTTATGTACTGCTCATGGTTTTTCCTCATGAAGGAATGTGTAATAAATGTGTTATTATTAAATACCACCAAGAAAATTTTGAGAAAAGGAAGTCATGTAGGGAAAAGTCATTGTTGGATATTGTGCACAATGAACCATCCTTCTTTGGCAAGCAAAAGGCATGCTATCACATCCATTGATGATTTTTCCAGGTTTACTTGGGTATTTTTCTTGTATACAGAGGACATGGATTTTGAAAAATATAAGTTTAGGGCATTGTATGAAAAAGAATCAGGTCATCCTATGAAATGCTTGAGATATTATAATGGATGAAACTAGTGACTAATGTCTTTCATGGATACTTGTTTCAAAATGGTATCTCATGGAAAAGAATCATACCTTACACTCCTCAGTAGAATGGTGTTTTTGAGAGGAAAAACATCACCTTGATTTATATGGCTATATGTTTGCTTCAAGTGAAGAGAATATTGACCAAGTTTTATGAAGAGGTTGTAGCTTGCTCAAATTATATTCCAAACAAGGCTCCGATCAAATTAGTGTGGGATGTGTCTCCTCTTGAGAAATTGAGTGGAGGAAAACCATTGAATGGAAATATGATAGCCTTTGGATGCATGGCTTGGGATCATATTATAAATAACAAGAAAAATAAATTGGATCCCAAGAGTCATTTTACATCATGGTTGGCTATTCTTAAGAGTCTAAAGGCTATCAAATATATTATTTGAATAAAAAACAAGTGATCAATCCACATGATGTTATCTTTGATGGGTGTCACCTTGCTAGCATCTTATTCTAATGTTTCAAGTCATGATTCAATTGAGATGTTGGAGATTTATGAGATAACCAATGTGATTTTGAACCAACTAGTTTGATTTATGAATCAACAAGCGTATTTGAACTAACTTCTAGTCAAATTTCTACTATTGAATAGATTACTAGTAAATTTCTAATGGAGAATCGATTGACAACATGACCAAGACTATTCATGTGAATGTGTTCTAGGGATGCCTTCTACTAGGGATATTCATTATCCTAAGTGGGTCCTAAATACCATTGAGGCTGCCATCAAGGACACATGTGATGTGAATGATTCAAGAAATATTTGTGGCTAGAAAAATAGGTTAAGTTACACTCATGGTGCCTATGCTAGAGACACATGATCTTGGTAGATGCACATGACATGCTTAAATGGGAGACTGTTGTGGCTAAAGAATATATGTCCTCATTGACAAATAAGGATTGGGAATTAGTTCCCTACCCACAAGGAAAGAATGCGATGAAATGAAAATGGGCCTGAAAGGCTTTGGATGGTGTTTTTGAGAGATATAATATTTTCTTGGTAACCACAAACAACCCTAATATGCACTGCATTCATCTGGACGACCAAGACATTCAACCTTTTCCCCCCCTTAATGGAAATTCCCAATCTTTTCAATGCAACTTTACACCTAATTATGGCCCCTCAGTTTGCTCCTCTTCCTTAAACCCTAATTCCATTAACCAACCTCCCACTGACCAAGTGGATTTTAGCCCCAACATTAATCATTTGCACATTCAAAAAATGATATATTCTCCTGTATCCTCATCCAATAATCTTGCCATCATTTCCCCATCTATCAAAGCCCCCTCTTTTAACAATAAACCTAAACCTACTATTGTCATAAACCTATGTTCAATTGACTTGGACCCTCCTACTCTCCAACTTCTTGATAAAGGGTTTAATTTTTCCTTAGCCCTGAAAAATCTCCCCATTGAGGTTTTCATTTGCGCCATTGAATCCATTACCCATCAACTTCCTGATCACGAAACCGAATAAATTAGACAGGAATGCGGTTGAATCCTTCGTCAGTCTAAACCTCCTAAACCAAACCTCTCTAAAGAACAATTTGATTCTATTCGTTGCCTTAATTAGAACACAAACTTCCTTGTCCTAAAAGTGGATAAAGGAAATGCTACAATGATCATGAACTCCTCTGTCTATGAGGAAAAACCATTGGACCTCATTTCTTCATCTACCTATAAAACTCTAACTAAAAACCCTATTAACACCATTACCACCTTAGTCACTAAAGCCATCAAATCTTCTTCGCTGGATCCTTCCATCCAAAATTGTCTCATTTCCCATAACCCCCAAACCCCAGGATCTATGGGAAACCCAAAATACATAATAAATATATTCCTCTCAAACCTATAATAAGCGCCATAAGAGCCCCCACTCATGCCCTTTATCGCTTTCTTACCGACAAAATTCAAGCCTTCGTCGGAAAAACCTCCTCCTTCATTAAAGATTCCACAGATTTCATTCAAAAAACCTTGAATCTTTACCTTGATGATGATGAACTTATGGCCAGCTTTGATGTGGCTTGTTTGTTCACCAAAATTCTAGTTTCGGAATCCGTTACCCTTATCTCCAATCCGGTAGACCCCAAAAATCTCAACCTAATCAAATTATGTCTCTCTTCTAGCTTATTCACGTTCGAAGGGATTTGTTATGAACAAACCGAAGGTACAACCATGGGGTCCTCCATTTCCCTAGTGGTGGCCAATATTTTTATGGAATGTTTTGAGTCTCAATCCTTAAGCAACTCCCATATCAAACCCAAATTTTGGTTTCAGTTTGTATATGACACATTTTTCATATGGCCCCATGGCCAGCTCAACCTGATCTCCTTCTTTAATCATCTTAATAGGTTTCCCCTTGTTAGTCTCTATTTCTGTTCTTGATTTAGTGATAATCCTTAATCCTAAGCCCTCCCTGCTTATACCTCATTGCTTGATTTCATTAGACTTTAATCTTTGGTTTGAGTTTGTTATGCTTTGCATTTTTAGCATTTTTGAATAATTTGTCATAAGTTTGAAGGTTTAAGACATGGATTAATGAGATTTGTCACATCATTTGCTTATTTGAATTTTGTAAATTTGAATTACTGCCAAGTCATTAACAACGCTACAGGAATAACGCTATTCCTGGAGCGCTAAAGTAATCATGATGTGACGTGTGGCATGCATCCAAATCTTGTCATGATCACATGAAACATGGACAAAAGACCTGCATATACTCCACGATCGCTTGAAAACGATGATGTCGTTTGAACCGTTGCATGACTGAGATCACTCTGTACCTGCAAGGACATGTATCAAATCAGTTCCATTTCCAATATCATTATATGACACTATCATCTTTTATTCTAATCCGTTGGATTATGTGCGCATATATCCATTTAAAGAAATCATTATGCAGTAACAGTTGCAGATTTTAAATTCCCGAATTCCAACAACGCCGAGTTACAACACTGTATCATTGACATGGCGCTGAAGAAAGGTGGGAAAATTGTCAGGTTAGAACCTGAGGGTACTGAGCTACTTGAAGCGTATCCACAGATGGAAAAAAGGTTCAAGGATGCTGGCTGGTTCGTGTTCTTTACCACTTTCCAGGTTCATGACGAACAAGTGTCCATGATGTTTGCACAGAACTTTGATGGCTTCAAAGTGGTGATTGGTATATTGTTGATGTTGGTGACATAACAATCCATCGCCAAAGCTTGCATATTGGCGGTTGGGGAAGAACGATGGTGGAAAAAGGAGCATGTGGTCATGGAGTTTGTGAACTAATTCTTGTTAACAGATAGGCAGAACCCAGATTGGAAGAAAGGAGTCCCTCACAGCTGGATCAAACAAGAGTGGCATAATACTCAGATCATAATTAAGAGGTATATCACTTGCGAAGGTAGATTCTCAATGGTTTACATCTACCATATTAGGTTATTAATGCATATCAATGGAGACTATCCCTTAAATCTACCATACTTTCTATTAAAAATCCTATCAAAGATGTAAAAAAGGGTACAATCTCACCCTACCACGACCAAAGGTAGCCTGTTTCATCAAGTTTTAATAAAGAAACTGGTCGTTTCTACTTTGGGTGAAGTACATAAAACCTAGAATTGGTTGATCCAATCCCTAAATCCTAATCCACAACCAAGCAAACAGAAAAAGTGCAAAAGGAAAAAAGGCAGCTACACAGAAACAAAATCTCATAGTTGATGAATTCACAGTCAAAGAGGAAGTATCTACCACTAGGGTGACAAGGACCAACAAGAGAAAGAAGCAGACTCAAAAAATTCTTGCTGATACTCCTGTAGATGAAAACCAAGAAAAATCCACCACCAGTAGAGGTAAGAGACCAAAATTTGATGCAGATATTGAAATGTTTTCTGATGCATAAATGTTTTCTGATATGGACATTAAAATGAAAGAAGATTTAGATGAAGATTTCAATATAATCTCAATTAAATCTACAGTCAAGCATAAACAACAAGCAACCAATAAGAAAGTTGCCACAGCCAAAAAGCAGGGGAAGAAATCTACATCTATGTTTAAATACCCTAGGAGGAACTCGACTAGGGTTGCCAACAAATACATGTTGAAGTCAAAAGCTATGTTTGACCCATCTATCAAAGAATAAAATGTTATAGTCATAGAAGACCATTCCAAGGACTCAAAAACAAGTGTCAAAGAAAAGACAGAAAGACTTCCATTACACAGAAAAACAAAAGAGGATAAGAACTTGGGGAAAACAACAGTAAAGGGCAAACAAGTTGCTAAATATTCTACAATACCTATAACAAGAGCTACTACAAGATTATCAAGAGTTGAAGCACTTGCTAAAGGTGCCAGTAGGATTTCTGAAAACAAAGATAGTAACCCTGTAGACTCAGAGCATATATAAGATATTCTAGAAGCCATGGATTCAACTAGTTCAGATGATGATCACAACTCAGGTTCAACTTCTAGATACCAAATTAAACTGAGAGAACCTAAAGCTTCCATAGATTTAAACAATCCTGCACCTGCAGAAAAGTTTCCAGAATTCAAGGTCAAGGTTAGACATGATAAAGAGAATATCATAGAACTTCAAAGAATGGTGAAGCAGTTGAAGAAGGAAAAGGATCAAGTAGAGCAATGGAGTGTCAGGAAACATGAAATGATACAAAGGTTCAAGAAGAAGAAAAGGGAGCAAAAAGCATTGCTCAAATAGCTTAGAGAATCCAACTTCAAACTCTATTGGCACAACATTGTACTCACCACTAAGTTGAAACTGAGGACTGCTAAAGCTAGCACTGTTATCATATCATAATAGCCTTATGAAGGATTTTGCACAATTTTGAAGTTTTGATATTTACCAGGGAACGAAGGATGATTTACTTGCTTTTGGCTTGTGAAGTTGAATACTTCAGATACATAACTAAAGCAAAACCAACTCCCATTTTGTAGGATCTAATGTATTGTTGAAAGAATCATTTGGGATTAAGCTGTTGAGCCGATGTCTGTTTTGGTAATGTAAATGCTCATTTTGGGCTAACTTCTCTAGAAGATAGATGCTGATAAGATCCTATCATTAATAGAACACTAGAAAATAGGATCTGAGTTATGTTTTGGATAGTTTAAGTAGACAGAAGAGAGACTTTGTGGAGGTCGAAAATTTGGATATTCATGGACCTGTTTTGAAACACTTTATAAGACATTCCCATTCTATGTGACACTTAATGGCAAAGGCATATTGATGGTTAGACTTTCTCTTCTTCTATGTTCTTTTTCTCTTCATTCTTGAGATCATTTGTCAAAATGCAATGCATTGTTTTCTTGATTATCAATTGATACAATGAAGAATTTGTTGTTGTGATTATTTTCAAGTTTTTAATTTCAGGCTAATGTTCTTGTTTCTTAATGATATTTTGAGATAAGAATTCTGTGTGAGGTTAACAAATTGAAGACTTCATATTCTCTTTTCCTTATTTGTCTAATTCATTTATGTGACTACCCTTTAACCAGTCAATGGGATATCATTTGTCCTTATTTTGAAATTCCTATTTATCTTGAAACCTTGAACCAATTTTCAACCACCCTTTCAAAAAACCAAATCATAAAACCCTCAAAATACTATTGCAATAACCTGATGATGCCCTAGCTTGCCCTCTCACAGTCAAGTGCAACTTTAGGGACTAACATCTTTTGGCGTAATTGTCGGGGACGAAGAAACGAAGATATCTTCCCTGGGGAAATGACAAGATTAGATTAGGGATGATTTTAAGGATGGAAATTTATTTTAAAATGTAGAAACTGTTGTTCCTGAGTCTGTACTTAAGGCTCAAAAGTACAGTGTCGAGGCATCCGAAAGTGGTTAGGATAAGGAGAAGGGAAAATGTCAAACTTAAGAGAAAGAGTCTAAGGGATATTTCTTTGTTGGGGTTGTCTGGCTTCGAACTGCTCCTGAATAGTTATGTCTCGTTCAATGACTGCCCATGATTTCTCAAGTTCGACCCGGTTAGTTGCTGTTTTAAGGATAGTATTGGAAAGATTTAAGGCGATGTGTGTTTGGTTCAATAATCTGGGTTCAATGTTAGGTTGAGTTGGTGTGTGAACTGTCATGGGGGAACAATAAGGATGTAAAAGACTTTTAGGAGAGATTAAGTGCTGTCTCAGTTTGATCTTATAAAAGAGAACTTACAGTTGCAGAAGTAAAATATAGATGCAAATCTAAGGCTCATTCCCGTAACTGTATCACATTTTTATAAAAAGGGGTGAGATGAGAGAAAAACATTGAGCCATTTACAAAGTAAAGTTCCAACCAGTGGAAAACTCACGACATAAACAGGGGAGGAAAAATGTAAGAAAATAACCGATGTAACAAAGAATATATGTAGAATTCCGAAACTGCAGATTGGTCTTACACACCTGATAGCTGGTGCAGAGGAAAGGTAATAAACAATTACAGAAAACCCAAAATCATTCGTTATAGTAGTGGTCGTACTAAATTACAACGAAGCACATCAATTATGAATATGAATTGAAATGTAAAAATGAGATACAAGGAAACAAACTTGTGATACAGAAGTGACGGAATTGAGAATCTCCAGATCTGCTTGTATTAACTCTCAATGTAAAAACTCTATTACAAATAACTCAAAAAGGGTCCAGCCCTGGTAATTTCTCTCTGGGGTATATTTATACAATTTCTACAAAGCAGGTAGAATCTCAACAGTCACAAAATTTTTAGTTATGACAGAGGAGAGAGCAATCGCTCCATCTCCCCTAATCTGTCTTCACTTAGTGCTAGGTGCTCGCCTTCGCGCGGACTCGGTGTAGGCGATACATTTTTCCACAAGTTGAGATACGAGCCATGAAGGTTCCGCTTGACAGCTGGCCTTAGCGAAGTAACATTCTCGGGCTAACTACTGCAACTTGTCCCCCATTTGTGCATCGATGATGTCGAGGGCACTTAGCTACGCGTTGGGCTGGATCAAGTGCTTGTCAACTCGGGCCATGTACACCCTATCTATTTGAGAGATATCGGCCGAATCTCTCTCATCCTTCTCTTTCAGATCAAGCGAGATCTGTTCTACATTCATTTGCATTAATTTTTTTGTGTCGCCTCCACTATCCATACCCAATAGCTCGCCATCTATAGAATTGAAGGTTTCTTCTAATGAATTGGTTACCTTTTGGGCTTGTTCCTTTCCCAGGGCAATGTTATGCTCCCAATCCTTCAACAGAATGTTACCTCTAGTTTGTTCTGGGATGGCGAGTCCGGGAGAACCTACCGAAACCCTGTTGTTCATGGCTATCACTGCCTCCTGGAAGGCGACCCGAGCCACTTCTGCATACCTCTCTTTAATAGCCAGGTTCTCAGAAACCTGATGCATCAACAGAAAATTCTCTCGGATCGCCCCCACTTTGGCGAGCAAACTCTATTGTGCAGAAAAGACCCTGTTCCGAATCTCGATCGCTCGAGATTTAAAACCCTCGACGTCGATCATCCTGCTTTCAACGATCTATACCTGAGCCTGCAGCTCTGCAATCATAGTCCTCTGTTGACCCACCTGTATTCGACCGTCTCGGACCACTAAATGTGTTTGTTCCAGCTTGGTTTTGAGCACTTCTATTTCATTTTTATCCGCTAGTTGGGCCAGTTCTATCTCCCCACTCACTTGACCTTTAGCATTTTCTGTGGCCGAAGCTACTTTGGCTTCGAGAGTCTTGATCAGGTGATTTTTCCTTTTGAGCTAGTTTTTTAGCAATTCGATCGAAAACTGATTCGCCGATGCATACGCTCCTCGCGTTTCTGCGATCTCCATGGCAAATTGCTCATTATTTTTATTTTTTCCATCGGTCATGACCTTGAACTTCTTCGCAGTTGACTCTCCCTCCTGGTAGAATTCCCTTTTTACTACCGCTTTTCTCTTTTTATCAAAAAAGAACTCGTCCGGAGGAAGTTTTTCTGCTCTTATGGGCTTCATCTCCTCATTAAATATCCATCCCTCTTCGATATTCCACTGCGCCGACTGCAAGGGGGTGACAGAAGTAATGGGTTCTCCAATTTGTTTCCCTGATTTTCCTGGGGTGTCAGCCAGGTTCTGCTTCTTTGGCAGTTCCAGGGTCTTTGTCTCGTCTTCCAAATTCTTTCTCTTTGGCGGATTCGAAGTCTGTGCTTCTGGTTCGGGTTCTTTGTTTGCTTCCTCTCATCCTAGTGTTTTCCCGAATCAGGCGCTGTATCTTTAGGGCCTTCGGTATCCTTCGGTTCTGTCTCAAAAATGCCCGGACTCCCTCCTCGCAACACAGCGGGGAGACAACTTCGTCTGTGTTCCTGAAATTTCAATACAAACGCTGTGTCTTCGGGTGCTAAGGATCGGATCCGAGCCAACACTTCCTCATAAGACCTCGCCCCTCGGAAAACGTCATTCGGGGGTGGAAACTCACGTTCAAACCTCTTTAGCCCACAATTAGCTAAATGGTTGCTCACGATTTTCTGAGGATCATGTTTTTTATACTTGATGGAGACCAAATTCAGGTCTTCCAGGGCTGCAGGCTTGGCTTTGGCATGCCCGAAATCCAATAAAGAATAAGAATTTATCCGAATGGGAAAAGACGGCCACACCTTCTTTGAAGATGCTTTGAGTTCTTTACTCACCCCGCCAATCACTATTTTTCGGGTGACCTCGCGGCAAGCTAGCTTGTCGGGGATGAACAATGGTAGTGCAAGCGGGGGAACAACGGCCCCGAACACTCTGAAGTAGGAGAACTCTGCCTCCACGTACCAGTCCGCTATACCACTCAGATTTGCAGCGATGCTGTCCGAGATACGAGGTGGTGGGTGACCAAAAATGGTGATATGCAGGGGCACCATCACTCAGTTGAAAATCTCGTATATGAAATTGTCCGCTTTATTTTCCCACAACTTCTTGTGATACACATGTACAGGTTTTTCTTGGGCTTGATTCCAAGCCCAACTCATCAAGGGGAATGGTGTCATGGAACATACCGCGTCCATAATATATGCAGACATGAAAAATAAGGACGATCTCCCACTTTCCTTCTGCTCCCGATACTCTATGACCCGGTTGGCCAAACTGTCTGAGAGTATCTTTGCCCAGTTAAATGAGCAACCTTCTGCGACCCGAAACATGAGGGGCACCCATGCAATGAAGAAATGCGATGTGTCTTCCCTCCCAAATAGTTGGCATGTCATCATTGCCACATACTTATACTGTGGCTCCAGCGAAACAATTGAATAAACGCCCTGGTCATTTGCTCTGAATTTCGCGGAGCGCGAAACCCAATCCTTTATCAAACCGGGCATGGTTTTATCATATTCTGTGCACTCCTTCTCTTTGAACTCCTCCAGGAATTCAGCACCATATGTGTATTCAGATGTTGTCGATAGCTTATACATGGTTTGGATATGCACCGGCCTAAAAGTCCCGACCGTGACCTGCTGGTCGTTCATGATAGTTCTGGTGGGTAGGTCTATGTGATCCAACACCCATCGGATCATATCATAATATGGGAGCAACCATGGTCTGGTTGCTACCCTGTGCATTCCAGATTGAACAACTATCTTGTATTTGGTGTTCAGGTCGTCCTTTTCATTGTCGTCTGAGTCTGAATAATTCACCAACTCTGATTGCAGAATGTCTGTAATAAACGACCAGCTAGGGATCGAGTCGACACTCCGGGGCGAAGTGTCAGAGACATTATCTGAGCCTTGTCCTGCGACCTCGACCTTCGCCTTTGCTGCTTTCCATGGAGCCATAGTTGAAGCTTGCGTTTTCACCCTTCTGCTATAGAACTGCGTATACATGCAGAAATTAGTTCACTCGAAAATGACGAGATCTACGTGCTTATGAAAATGCGTTCGTTATAATAAAATGAAAACTCTTATATATATTTAAAAATTCGTTACTTTTCGAAGTAAGCCCGTCAAATAGTAATTAGAAACAAATTTATTGAGTTAAATCCAATCTTATATGCATAGATTTACCCTATTTTTCCATAAATGTCATAAATTTCTGGCGGTTTGACAGTCAGTCGAAGTAGGGAGAGAGATGGCTACCTCGGGAAATGTGCAAGCCTCGGGGCGCGGGATATATCTTGCCTTATCTTAAACTATCAAATCTTACCAACGTTAATCACTTTCTCGTTGTTCGCTACATCGTGGATTTTCTTTTAACATTTTGAGTCCCCAACTCGCGAGATTGCGAGGACCGACTTTGACTTAATTAACAGTAATCGCGATTTGGAGCATCATTAATTTTATAATCAATTTATTCGCCATATCGCAACTCGAAACTTCGAAGACAAGTTTCTGGGAGATTGGTATGCCGAGTCGCGAAACCGCGAGATGGCGATAATTAAGACTCAATTAAGGGGAAGAAAATCTTAGATTAGGCGATTAATTAATCATGCTATAATTACATCGCGACTTCGTGAGTCGGGGTTTTAGACGCCGTAACTTTCGAAAAGATAGTGCCGAGTGGCGAAACATCGAGAACATATTTTAACCATGGTTAGCCTTTTTTCCTTTAATCCTTGACCAGGGTTAGTCCGAAAGAACCTCGTGTTCTCGGCGCTCGGAGTTGTAAAAATAAAAATTTGAACTTGGCGAACGCCGAGACGCGAAACCTCGACGACGTCTAATCATTGAGTTAAAGATTTTACCCTGGTTACTATCTTGAGTGAAAATTTAAAACGACTTCACTGTTTCGTGACTCGAGACGTGTGAATTCATGGGTTATAGTATCCGACTTGCGAGATCCCGAAGTGAAACAAAGAGAGCGACATTCTTACGAAAGTGGATTTGTTTCGAGAGCAGAAAAGAATCGCTGCTTATGTAATAAGGTTGCATAGTTTTCAAAGTCTTGGGGGGAAAAATCAAAAGACCATCTTTAGATTTCAAGTATCAAAAAATGAAAATTGTGACGGGTAAAAATAAAACAAGGGCGGCTCCAACATAGGCTCCAACTAGGGATCTCGCCTTCCTGTGAGGCGGGAAGAACAGTAGACCACGTGCCAATATTGGGTAAATGGAGTCAAAAGCTCAAACATGCAGAAAAATTCCAAGGAAAAAGGATCGAAGGGGGGAAAAGACTTCGTTTTTTACCTCGAGAAGTTTTTTCAAAATCAGATACTCTTTCCAAACACAGCTGTAGTCCCTTTCACAATTTTCTCTTTCCCACTACTAACTTTGGGTATGTTTTAAGACAGTCGAAACGACCCTAGGAGACTCAACAGATATTGTGGCTCTCGACTTGCATCAAAAGAATGAGATTATATATTTTTTAATCGGGGAGTCCCGTTTGAATTTGGGATGTGGATCGGGTTTTTAGAAAGTATTGGTTACCAGAGTAGAGTGATATTCATGTATAACAGCCTTACAGATATCTCAGACATTGCTTCACTGCCAGCGACCCTGTTCAGTACCCCGGTGAAGTTATCTGGCCCCTTTTACTGAATTTCCTTTCACCACTTCGGAAAATATTTATGCATTTAAATGCTAAGACGAGGGCAATCATTTCTGAATTTCCTTTCATCGTCTTCTTGGACTAGGTGGGGGCAATCATTTCTGAATTTCCTTTCACCACTTGTCTTATAATTTATTTTTTGAGCATGAAGATGGGGGCAATCAGTTTGTATGAGGGTCGATATCTGTGTAATATTTTGCATCAGAGGTCTGTCAAATTACTTTGATTACTCGGTACCAAGCTTCCCTTGACCCTCACAACACCTTCGTTCTTAGGGAAAAAAGGAAAATAATTTTTTAAAGGGGCATCCCGTTTGAGCAAGCTTTGATTCTCCCGATACTGTTGAAAAACCTAGGAAAGTTAGGATCACTTTAAACACTACTTCGCTTAGCAGGGGCTCAAGTAGTTGTGGGGACCCGCTTCCTTTCGACAATCTGTTTTGAGACTCAAGAGGCTAAAATGAAAACTTTTATTCCTTCATAATGAAATGAAAAGATGACATCTTGTCAAAAGTTAGACCCGAAACAGGCAGGATACAAGGCAACGACTCATTGATTGAAAATACAAAAGGTCGAAAAAGTCCGAGACTAGCTCCTGTAGATGTCTTTGGGGACAGTTATTTCTGACTGACTGCTTTTAGATTTCGTGTATCATTCAAATTATTTTAAATCAAAGGGTATCAAGCCAAGCAATAATCCTGTTATCTAATAAGTTGGATGATATTGTAGTTTGAATGACGCTATGTTGGTATACTTTGACAGTCTTTCATAACATGTTTATCGAGAAAATCCACCTTTACCTTTTCTTTTCAATTTCTTTGCACAATAGGAAAATATTTTAGGTATCACCTGCTTTATGCCGCTCTATTTCTGACACCGACTTGCGAATTACTTTTCCTGCTAGTTTTCGTATGCAGCTGGAATCCTGTAAAAAGCAAGTACGAATCTTATTCGAAATATGTCTAAAAATTATGAACAAAAAGCAAACATAAAGCCAAAAGGGTAATATTTTAAATAAAAATGCATGTATGTACATGGAATTTATTTATTTATTTTTATTTTTATTTTTATTTTATTTTATTTATTTATTTATTTTTTTTGAATCTATGGCGACTGTTATGTCATGTAATGTTTCAGATATTGCCCATTGACAGGGGCGCTGAGGACTTCTCCGTCGATGTTTTCCAACATGAATGAATTTTTTCCTTCCGGTGCTGAGACCCTGACTGGTCCATTCCATAGGTGGTCAAATTTACCATGCTTCACGGCTTCCTCTTTTCTCGCATCCCATCTTAGTACCAAGTCACCTGGAAGGAATTCCCTGTCCTTTACCTTGAGATCGAACAATGCTTTCATCTCATCCTGGTACTTCTGCATTTTCTCATCAACTTCAAGCCTATGCTGTTGAACCTCAATTAGCTGGTTAATTCTCCTGGTTACATGATTTGGTTCTTCGTTTTGATCCTGCCACAACTTCATCACTGGAAGCGCTAGGTTTATAGGCAGGACCACCTCTGTACCATAGACCATTTGAAACGACAAAATGCCGATATAACTTTTAGTACTGATGCGGTTTGCCCATAATGCGTATTTCAGGTGCACATGCTAGGACCTTTTATTTTCATCCAGTACTTTCTTGATTATGTTTACCAGGCTTTTGTTGGATGATTCGACCAACCTGTTTCCCTGGGGGTAATAAGCAGTGGAATGGCCGAGCACGATATTGTACTTCTGACAGAAGCTGATCATAGCCATGGAGTTGAAGGCCTGGGCATTATCGGTAACAATCTTTCGTGGACACCCGAATCTTGACAAGATATTATCTTCCAAGAAGTCGATCACCACCGAGTCTGTTGCCCTTTTGGTTGGAATGGCTTCCACCCACTTAGTAAAATAATACGTGGCTGTTAAGATCCACTTATGCTGAGAACTGGAATGGGGATTGATTTCCCCTATGAAGTCTAGTCCCCATTGTTGAAATGGAGCTTCAGTTTTGACTGGAACGAGTGGAAGTGCAGGGAGTTTTTGTTTACCAGCGAATATTTGACAAGGGTTGTATACGCGTACTTTGGCATTGACGTCTGAAAATAGTTTCGACCAATAGTATCTGGCCCTCAAAATCTTATAGGCTGTGGCTCTCCATGCATGGTGTCCTCCACAGACTCCTTCATGAAATTCCTCTATAACTCGTGGAGTTTCTGACTCAACCAAACAGACTAGCAGGAACCCTAGTGGATCTTTCCAGTATAGCTGGCTTTCGGCGATGCAATATTTTACAGCATGGAGTTTTAAAGTTCTGCACTTGGCTGGTGATAGTTCATTTGGGCACTTCAGGTTTAACAAGTAGAACACTATGTCTTTATACCAGCCTGACGATATAAACTTTTCCTCGACCTTGCTGGGATCTGTCTGGACATCCGGCTCGTGCATGTGAGTGTCCCCATCTTCTTCTTGGAGGCAATTAATATCAAGAGCTCTAAGATTCGACTCAGCGAAGAGTTTGGCCAGACCCTGCCCCTTTATTAATTTAGTTGGCTTGACCTCCAGATCGAATTCTTGTATTTTAGCGAGCCATCGCCCTCTTTTTCCGTCGCTATTCGGCTGTACCAATATGTCTTTTACAGAACTGGTGGGCACATACGCGATTATTTTTTAATGTAGCACATAGGTTCTAAATGCTTTCAATTCTTTTACCATTGCGTATGCTTGTTTTTCCATTATGTCATATTTCAGTTCTGTATCTCGGAGGCTTTTGCTAAAAAACGCTATCGGCTGTTCGAACCCTTCTTCATTTTTCTGCAAGAGTACTGCGGCGATGGTATGTTCAGAAGCAAAAGAGAAAATGAGAAAATATTTCAAATAATCTGGACTTGCTAACACAGGTGCCTCGCTTATGAATTTTTTAATATGCGCAAACGATGCCCTGGCCTCGGTGGTCCAATTTACCCCGCTATCCTTCTTCAACATTCCTGTAATCAGTTTGACAATCTCAGCGAAATTGGGAATGAACCTTCGTAGAAAATTTATCTTTGCTAAGAATGATTGAATTTATTTTATATTTCCCGGGATAGTGATAGTATCTATCGCTTCAATCCTCTTAGGATCAATCCTGATTCCTTCCTTAGATACGACATGGCCTAGAAGCTTACCTTCCTGCATAGCGAAATGAGACTTCTTGGGGTTCAGGGACAGGCCAAACCTGCGACACTTTTCGAAAGTTTGCTTTAGATGCATCAAATGTTCCTCATCAATTTTAGAGAAAACCGTCATATCATTGAGGTAAATAACTATGAACTTGTCCCTTTCTCCCACGAAAGCGATGTCCATAGGTCGCTGGAAAGTGGACCCTGCATTCATCAAACCAAAAGGCATTTTGTCATACATGAAAGTACCCCAGGGTGTTGTGAAAGCAATTTTTTTCCTGTCTTGTTCGTTCATAGTGATCTGATTGTAACCAGAGAAACCATCTATCATGGACATTCGATTAGCTCCAACAACATTTTCTAAAACATGTTCCATCTTGGGCAACGAGTAATTATCTTTGAGAGAGGACTTATTTAGATTTCGGAAATCCACACACAGTCTGATTTCCCCGTTCTTTTTCTTGACTGGGACTAGGTTAGCTACCCAGTCCGAGTATCTCAGAGGTACGATTATTTTCACGTCCAAGAGTTTTTTAACTTCCTTTTCTATCACGGGTAACAGAATGGGGTTAATTTGCCTAAGCTTTTGCCTAAAYGGTTTGACCCCTGGCTTCAAAGGTATCTTGTGATCAATAATGGAAGTGTCATACGTTTTCAAATCATCATAGGACCAGGCAAAAACATCTTTATATTGTTTGAGTAAGTMTTTATACTTGTCTTTCGCTTTGGGAGGGAGGAGTTTCAATATTTTTACAATCCSAGATTCTTTTTCGGTTCCTATATCACAGTCCTCCACTTCTTCTGGTTGAGGCTGCAAAGTGGACTTTCCAGGTACATCGTTCTGATCAAAGAGTCTTTCCAAAGGAATCAATCCTTTGGGAATCTGATTGCTTTTAAGGACCAGCATACAATGATCCACAATTTTTTTTCGGAAGACTTCAGGTTCCTCTCCTTTTTGCATGATCCACCTAGAATCGTTTTGATTCTCCTGGTCAGCGTGAGTATCAGAGAATTCTCCTACTGCTGTAAGGAATTTTTTAATTTGTTCATCGTCTTCGAAGACTTTCCAGTGTCGGATATTGTCCGGTATGGACGGTTTGTATCTGATTTCGATGTGATACTTCAGTTTGAAGGTCGTGGGAGGAGAAAAGGTTGATGCTGCCTTTGCCAATGCATCAACATGTAGATTCTCTGCGCGAGGGATAAAATGGATATTCACGGATGAGAATTTTTTTTCCATGATATCCCAGGTACAATTTCAATATGCTCTTAGTCTGGGATGTCTGGCTTGATACTGTCGGTTTACTTGTTTGACTATTAGTTCTGCATCACCATATACCTCCAAGTTTTTTATATTTAACTTTTTGGCAGCCTCTAAGCCTAAGATCAATGCTTCATACTCGCACATGTTATTAGTGTAATCTATGTCCCAATGTAAACGATATGAGAAAGGAACAATGAACTTACCCTTAGGTGCCACCAAAAGCACTCCAGCACCAGCCCCTTTAGAAGACGAAGCATCGTCAAAATACATTTTCCAAATACCAGTATTACATAGATCTTCTGTCACAGGGTTTAACTCTTCTTGCTTTGTATCAGTTTCCTCCAGGAAATCATCCAGATCATCATCAAAAGACATGATGTAATTCCCCAAATCTTGGTCTGCAATGTAAATAGGGAAGTTGTGCGGGTTTTGAGGATCACTGACCGTATATGCTAGTCTTGTCTCTCTGTATAAATGAGTGAACTGACCACCGAACACAGGGATTGTGGCGTAAGTCATGTCTAACTGAAGAGAACCTCCCAACTTGGCCCCCCATGACCTAGATAACAACATGCCATACTTAGGGGGAATATCTGCGATAACCACATCCATCAGGATACTCTTAACCGGGACCTGTGCCAGGGTAACTACCATATCCTTTATCATCCCCATGCATTTAACCTTACTTGAATCAAAAGAGTATAGATTTCCATAAGGTCTTGTGATCTGGAGACCTAGCTTCTCCATTATAATCTTGGGCATCACGTTATGGGAAGCTCCAGAGTCTAACATACAATTATGCATCAACTGATCATGTATATTCAGAGTGATATAAAAGGGAGCGATATTGTCTTTGGACCCTTCAAAGTGGGGCCCGAAAGTAATGTTAGGCCTATCATCTTCCAAGTTTATAACATCAGACTGGCTTTCTAGCTCGGAGACACCTATCATTTTGGTAATTTGCTTGCGATAAACTGGTTTTTTTCGCTAATTCCACCAAAGGGATTGGTATCTTAATTTTATTAAACTCATTTTCAAAACTGAAAGCCTCACTCACCTTGTCTGTCTCTCTGGTTGAGGCTTCTGAATTCTTTCTTTCTGACTTATTTGTCTGGACAGACTTATCATTCATGGTCCTAGTTGCAGACGTGGCTTTACTTATGGGTTCAACTGGCTGTGTTTGACTTCCAACTTTTTCTACCTCAGACTCTTGAGTGCTTACTCTTCTAGTTTTGTTGTTGGGTAGTGGGGTTTCGTCCGAAGCAGGGTCGTAAGCTTGACCTCTCTGAAGGATTTTCTTAGGTGGAGTCGTTGAGGTAGGCTTGCTCTTAGATCTCAGGTTGTACCTTGGCTGAAGCTCAGCCATCATTGTCTCAGCTTCTAGTTGGGATTCACAGATCTCAGTGGGATCACCCTCCTCACTCTCATTTGGCGTTTTCAGCATATTTAGCGACTTTTCATAGTCTTCGCGAGTCAGATATGGTTGACTACAATCATCACCGAAGTTTGTGACATCATTATCTGAATCTTCGAAGTCTTGGAAGTCGTTAGCTCCTATAAAATTTTCCTTCTTCAAGGGAACTTGTATTTTTTGATCTTCCTTTTTATTGGTCTTTGTTGATTAGGAGGGTTTTGATTTTTCCTGAACTCTTTTTTGGGGTAAGAGTTAGCCTTGGCCTGTTCGAGTTCCATCCGGGTTATTTTATTTGACAATTCTTTAATCACCCTAGCCATATCATCCACCCTATCATCTGAGGATCTATTGGACCCTGAAGGGCCAGCTAGTTCTCTAAAGCGCTTGGTATCTCTGTTTCCAGTCTCTACTCTAGCCTTAAGTTTACCCGAAGCCATCATGTTAGATTCTATCTCTACCGCATCATCCTGCATACGATTTAAGGTGGCTCCACTTCTCTCTCGCAAAAGTAGTGCGAAATCCGGCTCGAAAGCTCCGACGAAAGTCACTTTGGCCGCTGGTTGGGATGGTTTGACCTCAGCTGGGATTTTATTATACAGTTTGTTGAATCTCTGGATGAATTCCATGACTGTTTTTGAGTTCTTTTTCTTCAAAGACCCAAATCCGGTTAGATAATAGAGATGATCTTTTTGCTCACTCCATTGTCTGAGGAAAGCATCTTCCAAAGTGTCATATGACAGGATAGAAGCAGTGGGTAGGCTCCGAAACCAAGCTTGGACCTGACCTTCAAAAGTCTGGACAAGGAGTCTCGAATATACATCTTCGTGTTCGACACCGAAGACATCTGCGAATTGGTCGAAAAAATTTATATGTTCGGCCTCAGTCAGATCCCACTCTCCGGTGAATTTTGGTAAATTTTTTATGTAATTTTCTGGAAGATCGTGTAGGGGGACGGGCAATACTAATGGGGCGTATCTGACTGTGACTTTCGTGAAAACTCTGAGAGGGGGAGGAGGCCCTTGGCCTCCGCCTCCTCCTAGAGGGCCACCTCCCCCACCTCCTCCTAAAGGACCACCTCCCCCTCCTCCTCCGATAAAACCTCCACCTCCTCCTATAAACCCTCCACCTCCTCCTTCGACGACTGCCATCGTTGTTTGTGGAAATCTATACAGGGGGTTTTTGAAAAATAAAATGGCAACTTTATCTTCTTCGCGAAGAGGAGACTCTGATGAGGAAAGATCAGGAACGCGAGGAGTTATTTCCTTGGACTTGCAAGCGAAGGAATCGGGAAAACCGACGGGTGTGAGAAATGAGTGTGTAACACACTCTTCAGGATTTGGAGAAGTCGAGAAATTCAACTGAAGATAAGATGGTGTTTTAAAATCCGACGAACCTTCAAAAGAGCCCTTTCCTCTCTGTATCAAGGGGACTATGGGATGAATCTTGCTCCTAATTTCGGAGAAGATTGGGGTTGAATGTTTAGCGTCAAAGCAAGGACTAAGCGAGGTTGAGGCTTGAGAAGGACTCTCAGCCTTCAGTGATGGGATTTCAAGTTGGTAAACTACAGCGGTTGGCTTAAGAGAGCCTCTCGCCTTTAGAATTCTTTCAGGATCGCTAACTGGCGTAATCAACTCACCATCTGGGTTTTGTCTGGTATTCCTTCGACCGAATGCCAACTTATTTCTTCGTGGAGTCGCCAAGTGAAAGATAAAAAGCCTTAAAAGGTGTGTACTCTTTGTTCACTATCAAAGCGTAACACTTTCAACGAAAAACAAATGTCGTTTTCCAAGGGAAAAGATTTCGTAACTTCGCTCCCCGGCAACGACGCCAAAAAGATGTTGTTCCTGAGTCTATACTTAAGGCTCACAAGTATAGTGTTGAGGCATCCGAAAGTGGTTAGGATAAGGAGAAGGGAAAATGTCAACCTTCAGAGAAAGAGTCTAAGGGAGATTTCTTCGTTGGGGTTGTCTGGCTTCGAACTGCTCCTGAATAGTTATGTCTCGTTCAATGACTGCCCATGATTGCTCCAGTTTGGCCCGGTTAGTTGTTGTTTTAAGGATAGTATTGAAAAGATTTAAGGCGATGTGCGTTTGGTTCAATAATCCAGGTTCAACGTTAGGTTGAGTTGGTGTGGGAACTATCATGGGGGAACAGTAAGGATGTAAAATACTTTTAGGAGAGATTAAGTGCTGTCACAGTTTGATCTTATAAAAGAGAAATTACAGTTGTAGAAGTAAAATATAGATGCAAATCTAAGGCTCGTTCCCGTAACTGTATCATATTTTTATAAAAAGGGGTGAGATGAGAGAAAAACATTAATCCATTTACAAAGTAAAGTTCCAACCAGTGGAAAACTCATGACATAAACAGGAGAGGAAAAAATGTAAGAAAATAACCGATGTAACAAAGAATATATGTAGAATTCTGAAACTGCAGATTGGTCTTACACAACTGATAGCTGGTGCAGAGGAAAGGCAATAAACAATTACAGAAAACCAAAAATCATTCGTTATAGTAGTGGTCGTACTAAATTACAACGAAGCACATCAGTTATGAATATGAATTGAAATGTAAAAATGAGATACAAGGAAGCAAACTTGTGATACAGAAGTGACGGAATTGAGAATCTCCAGATTTGCTTGTATTAACTCTCAATGTAAAAAGTCAATTACAAATAACTAAAAAAGGGTCCAGCCCTGGTTATTTCTCTCTGGGTATATTTATACAGTTTCTGCAAAGAAGGTAGAATCTCAACAGTCGCAAAAATTTCAGTTATGACAGAGGAGAGAGAAATCGCTCCATCTCCCCTAATCTGTCTTCACTTAGTGCCAGGTGCTCACCTTCGCGCGGACTCGGTGCAGGCGATACATATTTCCACAAGTTGAGATACGAGCCGTGAAGGTTCCGCTTGACAGCTGGCCTCGGCGAAGTAACATTCTTGGGCTAATTGCTGCAGCTTGTCCCCCATTTGTGCATCGATGATGTCGAGGGCACTTAGCTGCGCGCTGGGCTGGATCAAGTGCTTGTCAACTCGGGCCATGTCCACCCTATCTATATGAGAGATATCGACCGAATCTCCCTCATCCTTCTCTTTCAGATCGAGCGAGATCTGTTCTACATTCATTTGCATTAATGTTTCTACGTCGCCTCCACTGTCCATACCCAACAGCTTGCCATCTATATAATTGAAGGTTTCTTCTAATGAATTGGTTACCTTTTGGGCTTGTTCCTTGCCCAGGTCAATTTTATGCTCCCAATCCTTCAACATAATGTTACCTCTAGTTTGTTCTGGGATGGCGAGTCTGGGAGAACCTATCGAAACCCTGTTGTTCGTGGCTATCACCGCCTCCTGGAAGGCGACCCGAGCAGCTTCTGCATCCCTCTCTCTGACAGTCAGGTTCTCAGAAACCTGATGCATCAACAGACAATTCTCTCCGATCGCCCCCACTTTGGCGAGCAAACTTTGTTGTGCAGAAAAGACCCTATTCCGAATCTCGATCGCTCGAGATTTAAAACCCTCGACGTCGATCATCCTGCTTTCAACGATCTCTACCTGAGCCTGCAGCTCTGCAATCATAGTCCTCTGTTGACCCGCCTGTATCCGATCGTCTCGGACCACTAGATGTGCTTGTTCCAGCTTGGTTTTGAGCACTTCTATTTCATTTTTATCTGCTAGTCGGGCCAGTTCTATCTCCCCGCTCACCTGACCTTTAGCATTTTCTATGGCCGAAGCTACTCTGGCTTCGAGAGTTTTGATCAGGGGATTTTTCCTTTTGAGCTGGTTTTTTAGCAATCTGACCGAAAACTGATTCGCTAATGCATACGCTCCTAGCGTTCCTGCGATCTCCGTGGAAAATTGCTCATTCTTTTTATTTTTTCCATCGGTCATGACCTTGAACTTCTTCGCAGTCGACTCTCCCTCCTGGTAGAATTCTATTTTTACTACCGCTTTTCTCTTTTTATCAAAAAAGAACTCGTTCAGAGGAAGTTCTTCTGCTCTTATGGGCTTCAACTCCTCATTAAATATCCATCCCTCTTCGATATTCCCCTGTGTCGACTGCAAGGGGGTGACAGAAGTAATGGGTTCCCCAATTTGTTTCGCTGATTTTCCTGGGGTGTCAGCCGGGTTCTGCTTCTTTGGCGGTTCCGGGGTCTTTGTCTCGTCTTCCGAATTCTTTCTCTTTGGCGAATCTAAAGTCTGTGCTTCTTTGTTTGCTTCCCCTCGTCCTGGCATTTTCCCGAATCAGGAGCTGTATCTTTAGGGCCTTCGATATCCTTCGGTTCCGTCTCGGAAACGCCCAGACTCCCTCCTCGCAACACAACAGGGAGACAACTTCGTCTGTGTTCCTGAAATTTCAATACAGAGGCTGTGTCTTTGGGTGCTAAGGATCAGATCCGAGCCAACACTTCCTCATAAGACCTCGCCCCTTGGAAAACGTCATCCGGGGGTGAAAAATCATGTTCAAACCTCTTTAGCCCACAATTAGCTAAATGGTTGCTCACGATTTTATGAGGATCATGTTTTTTATACTCAATGGAGACCAAATTCAGGTCTTCCACGGCTACAACCTCGGCTTTGGCATGCCCGAAATCCAATAAAGAATAAGAATTTAGCCGAATGGGAAAAGACGACCACACCTTCTTTGAAGATGTTTTGAGTTCTTTACTCACCCCGCCAATCACTGTTTGTCGGGCGACCTCGCGACAAGCTAGCTTGTCGGGATGAACAATGGTAGTGCAAGCGGGGGAACAACGACCCTGAACACTCTGAAGTAGGAGAACTCTGCCTCCACATACCAGTCCGCTATACCACTCAGATTTGCAGCGATGCTGTCCGAGATACGAGGTGGTGGGTGACCAAAAATGGCGATATGCAGGGGCACCATCACCCAGTTGAAAATCTCGTATATGAAATTGTCCGCTTTATTTTCCCACAGCTTCTCGTGATACACATGTACGGGTTTTTGTTGGGCTGGATTCCAAGCCCAACTCATCAAGGGGAATGGTGTCATGGAACATACCGCGTCCATAATATATGTAGACATGAAAAATGAGGACGATCTCCCACTTTCCTTCTGCTCCCGATACTCTGTGACCCGGTTGGCCAAACTGTCCGAGAGTATCTTTGCCCAGTTAAATGAGCAACCTTCTGCGACCCGAAACATGAGGGGCACCCACGCAATGAAGAAATGTGATGTGTCTTCCCTCCCAAATAGTCAGCATGTCATCATTGCCACATACTTATACTGTGGCTCCAACGAAGCGATTGAATAAATGCCCTGGTCATTTGCTCTGAATTTCGTGGAGTGTGAAACCCAATCCTTTATCAAACCGGGAATGGTTTTATCATATTCTGTGCACTCCTTCTCTTTGAACTCCTCCAGGAATTCAGCACCATACGTGTATTTAGATGTCGTCGGGAGCTTATACATGGTTTGGATATGCTCCAGCCTAAAATTCCCGACCGTGACCTCCTGGTCGTTCATGATAGTTCTGGTGGGTAGGTCTATGTGATCCAATGCCCATCGGATCATATCATAATATGGGAGAAACCGTGGTCTGGTTGCTACCCTATGCATTTCGGATTGAACAACTATCTTGTATTTGGTGTTCAGGTCATCCTTTTCATTGTCGTCTGAGTCTGAATAATTCATCAACTCCGATTGCAGAATGTCTGAAACAAACGACCAGCTAGGGACCGTGTCGACACTCTGGGGCGAAGTGTCAGAGACATTATCTTAGCCTTGTCTTGCGACCTCAACATTCACCTTTGCTTCTTTCCGTGGAGCCATAGCTGAAGCTTGCGTTTTTGCCCTTCTGCTATAGAACTACGTATACATGCAGAAATTAGTTCACTCGGAAATGACGAGCTCTGCGTGCTTATGAAAATGCGTTCGTTATAATAAAATGAAAACTCTTATATATATTTGAAAATTCGGTACTTTTCGAAGTAAGTCCGTCAAATCGTAATTAGAAACAAATTTATTGCGTTAAATCTGATCTTATATGCGTAGATTTACCTTATTTTTCCATAAATGTCATAAATTTCTGGCGGTTTGACAGTCAGTCGAAGTAGGGAGAGAGATGGCTACCTCGAAAAACGTGCAGGCCTCGGGGCACGGGATATATCTTGCCTTATCTTAAACTATCAAATATTACCAACGTTAATCACTTTCTCGTTGTTCGCTACATCGTGGATTTTGTTTTAACATTTTGAGTCCCCAACTCGCGAGATCGCGAGGACCGACTTTGGCTTAATTAACAGTAATCACGATTTGGAGCATCATTAATTTTATAATCAATTTATTCTCCATATCGCAACTCGGAACTTCGAAGACAAGTTTCTGGGAGATTAGTATGCCGAGTCGCGAAACCGTGAGATGGCGATAATTAAGACTCAATTAAGGGGAAGAAAATCTTATATTAGGCGATTAATTAATCATGCTATAATTACGTCGCGACTTCGTGAGTCGGGGTTTTAGACGCCGTAAATTTCGAAAAGATAGTGCCGAGTGGCGAAACACCAAGAACAGATTTTAACCATGGTTAGCCTTTTTCCCTTTAATCCTTGACCAGGGTTAGCCCGAAAGAACCTCGTGTTCTCGGCTCTCGAAGTTGTAAAAATAAAAATTTGAACTTGGCGAACGCCGAGGCGCGAAACCCCGACGACGTCTAATCACTGAGTTAAATATTTTACCCTGGTTACTGTCTTGAGTGAAAATTTAAAACGATTTCGCCGTTTCGTGACTCGGGACGTGTGAATTCATGGGTTATAGTATCCGACTTGCAAGATCCCGAATTGAAACAAAGAGAGCGACATTCTTACGAAAGTGGATTTGTTTCGAGAGCAGAAAAACATCGCTGCTTACGTAATAAGGTTGCAGAGTTTTCAAAGTCTCGGGGGGGAAAATCAAAAGACCATCTTTAGATTTCAAGTATCAAAAAATGAAAATTGTGAAGGGTAAAAATAAAACAAGGGCGGCTCCAACAGAAACCTTGGAGAATCTTACTAATCCTTCATATGCCAACTATAAAATGTTTGGTGATATTTTTATAAAAAAATTCAAATTTCTAAGGATTTTATATAGTTTGTATAAAATTGTGGCGATTTTTAAGGTAAAATAATTTTATTCTATAGAATTTGGGTGAATCAATTTTAGAATAGCGAATCTCTTTTTGGGAAAAACCATGGAAAATGAGCCCATGAGCGAAATTCAGCCCCTAAAATCATCCTTGGATTAGATTCAAATCTTGATGGTGAATAAGATTTTGAACATCACATAAGACTGTGATTATTCACTTGACGAGTCCTCTGTGGTAATTTTGGCTCCTAAAAGAGAATGTAAAGGACCTAAAACTCCTATAACTTCTTCATCATCTACTAAGAGACCAATAACCAGAAAAAATCCAGATCCAGAGCCTGTTGCAGTGGTACCATATCCTGAAAAATTATTAAGAAAATCTAAAGTTATTCCTAGACAATCCTCTTCTTGAAAGGGAAGATTGCCTTCAAAAAGTTCTCAAGGACAGTCCTCTGAAATGATCAAACCTCAATCATATGAAGAAGTAATTCCTAAAAGTGAGATCAAACCTGTCATTGAGCCTACTACAATTTCCTTTCCTTCAACTATCTCAGAATTAAATTTAAATCAATGGAAGCTACTTGCTGAGTCCATTGAAGAGGAACATTCAAATACTTTGACTGTGGCTGAAGCTTTGAGATATCAAAACAAAGATATTAAAAGTGAACCATAAACACTCTCTTCATCATTTGAATTTCTCTCCTCTGAAGAAGTTAAACCACACTATTCTTGTTTTGAAAACCCTCTTTTTCTTGGACCATCACCTGGCTCTAGTCTAGAAAAGAAACCCCATGTCTGTTGAATACCAAGAGTTACTATCAATACGACTAAGTTGCCACACACAAGGGACAATTTCTCTTTCCACATCACCAATATTGCTTACTCCTAAAGCTCAAACACCAAATATAACAAATATAGTTGTAAACATAATGAATGCAGTTGTGGAAACCAGATATGCACCTTTGATCCTGCCACAAGTTATTTATATATTTCCACCAAATGACTACATGAAATATTTTCCAAGATTCAACGGAGAAGGAGGAGTTACTGTTGAAGAGCATTTGAATTCTTTTTATAGTTTTGCAGACAATTTCAATGTAGAGCATGCATATGTGTGGATGAGATTATTTGTGTAGAGTTTAGATGGTGAATCAAGAAAATGGTTCAGAAGTTTGCCACCCAATTCAATTATTGATATTGAGGCCTTGGATGACATATTTCTAAGACAATGGGGAGACAAGTAAGAATACTTATATTACATTACTGAATTTGGTGCTTTAAAAAGGAAACAAGGTGAATCAACATATGATTTTACTAAAAGATTCAATAAAATGTACAATAAAATTCCAGATGAAATTAAGCCTTCAGAAACATCAACTAAAATCACCTTTTCCAATGCTTTTGATGCTGAATTTTCCTTGTTGCTAAGAGAAAGAAGGTCTACTTCCCTTAGCCATATGCAAGAAGTTGTTATTGAGGTAGAATCTAACATATTAGCAGCAGACAGATTGAAGTCCAGGGGTGATAGAGACAGAAAAAAGAAAAAAGAAGAGTTGCCTTCCTCTTCTAATACAACCTCTGATTCTAATATGGATGAAATGGATAAGATGTTGAAGACTTTGACATATGAGATGGCAAGGTTGAAAATGGAACAAAAACAACCCAGTAGACCCACACAGGAGGGTGGATACAGAAATCAAAATCAGTTCAGGAGGCCAAACAATGTACCTCAAATCTTACCAAGAGAAAGGACGAACCAAGAAGATCAAAAAGTTTTGCCTCCTTTCCAGAATAATGCAGTAGATGAGGAGGAGGATGAAGAGGATACAAAAGATTACCTTGCAATACATCTAAATGATCCAGAATCATCTCCTATGCATGTGACACAACATGATTATGAATATTCTTTGATTTTAAACTAGTTTGAAGAAGGGGATGCTGATGAGGTTTTCCAGAAGGAACCTAAAAGGAAGAAATATAATCTCAGATCCAGTTCAAATACACCTAAAATGGGTACATCTGCTTCCACAAAGAAGGCCAACACTCTAGTTAAAACAAGGATCAGTAAAGATAGTATTAGGATTCATATTGATCAACCATTGAAGCAACCTGTCAAGGTTAGTACTACAGAGTTAAAGGAATCGAAAAAGATTGTTTCTTCTTTTAGCCTAGAACATGAAATTAAAAAAATTAAGATTTATGTGCGTCTGCTAGAACTAATGAAAACAAAGCCTTTTAGGAAGACTGTTCTCAAGGCTTTACAATCTCTTGCTCAGGTTACCTTTTTAGATACTGTTAACCTAAAAGATGAGAACCCTGCTATAACCATTGGACCTCATATTGAAAACAGAACTGATACTTCTCCTCCATTCTACATATCACTAAATGTTCATGACAAGATATTGCATAACTGCCTAATGGATTCTGGTGCCTCGCAAAATGTCATGCCTAAGGTGGTGATCGATGAATTAGGGTTAGATATTACCAAACCTTACCATGATCTATATTCTTTTGACTCCAGGAAAGTCAAATGCCCAAGAGTTATCAAGGACGTGGTTGTTACTCTTTCCCAATTACCTATGCAGAGTGTGGTATTGGATGTTATTGCGGTTGACATACCTCCAAAATTTGGAATGCTTCTGTCAAGATCTTGGGCCAAAAAAGTAGGAGGCACTCTACAGATGGATCTTAGTTATGATACCATACCTGTTTTTGGTGGGGAACAACAAAGATTATATAGGGAAGTAAGATTGGCTTATTTCGTAAGTGATCACGAAAACCCTACTAATCATTCTATATATGTTGTAGAAGATGATCTGGGTTCCTCTATTTTTTATATTGGTGATTAGATGGCAGAAACATCAGTTAGGAAAAAAACACCTGCAGTTGGGGACAATGTAGGAAATTTTGTTTGGAAAATGTATTTTGATGGGGCCTGTTCTAGAGAAGTTTCTGGTGCTGGGATTGTTTTCATTTCCCCTACCCAAGAGGTCATTCCTATGTCATATAAAATTGAATTTGACACAACCAATAACATCAATGAGTATGAAGCCTTGTTGTTAGGGTTGAAAGCTGCAAAAGATATGGGTATAGATAAACTCTCTGTTTTTGGAGATTCAGAACTTATTATTCACCAGATTAAGAACATATATCAAACCAAGCAACAAAGGTTGAAACAATATAGGAATGAAGTGTGGGATTATGTGGATAATTTCTTTTTGGCATTCAATATTACTTTTGTGCACAAAAAATTAAATCTACAGACTAACTCTTTGGCACTTGCAGCTAGCAACTTTAAGACTCCAATGTTTCCTAATTTGAAATTTGAGATTAAGGTTAGACACAGACCCTCAATACTAGACAATATAAAAAATTGGCAGGTCTTTAAAGATGATGAGGAAATTCAAAGATTCTTAAAGACTATTGAAGAGTTTTCTAACATTTCAATAGATCAAGATAATGAAGATGATGAGGTAGAGGTACATGCTGCAGATGTTCTTCAAGACAGTGTTGTCGGGCACACAATTATTGAATTAAAAACAAACCATTTTCCTAAAGGTTTAGTTCCACTCGAGAGGTTGTTTGACCACAATGATGTTTCCATAAAGGTTGTTATTCAGACAAAAGAAACTGATGTAGTAGACTATGATATCAGTTCTGATACAAATCCCAGGTTGGTCAAAATATCTAGAAAACTGTAAAAAAATAGAGAGGTATATGTTGAATTGATGAAACAATATTTAGATGTATTCACCTGGTCTTATGAAGACCTTAAGGTGTTTGATACAGAGATAACACAACACAAAATTCCTTTGAAACCTGGATCAAAACCCTTTAAGCAAAAGTCTAGGCAATTCAATCCTTTGTTGTTACCCATTATAGAAAAAGAGCTGAAAAGGTTATTAGATGCCAAAATCATAGTGCCATTGAGATACTCAGAGTGGGTAGCTAACCTTATACATGTCAGGAAGAAGAGTGGAGAGATAAGACTATGTGTGGACTTCAGGAATTTGAACATGTGCTCCTTAAAAGACAATTATCCATTACCAAAACTGGATCATATTTTATAGAGAGTTGTAGGGGCAAAGAATATTTCTATGCTTGATGGATACTCAGGGTACAATCAAATATCAATAGTGGAGGAGGACAAAAAGAAAACAACTTTTACCACTCCCTGGGGCACTTTCATGTATGAAAAGATTCCCTTTGGATTGATGAATGCAGAAGCCACATTTCAAAGGGCTATGGACATTGCTTTTATTGGTGAGAAAGACATGTTTGTAGTTATTTATCTTGATGACATCACTGTATTTTCAACATCTGATGAAGAACATTTACAACACTTAAAACAAACTTTTGAGAAATGCAGGAGGTACGGTATATCACTTAATCCTAAAAAGTCACATTTTGTCATGGAGGAAGGAAAACTTATGGGACACATTGTTTCACCTGAAGGTATTAAAATATATCCTGAAAGGGTAAAATCTATGCTGCAGATAGACATTCTGAGAAACAAGAAGTCTATTCAGTCTTTCATTGGTAAAATTAATTTTTTAAGGAGGTTTATACCTAATTTTGCAGAGATTATCAAGTACATTACTAACATGTTGAAAAAGGATGCAAAAATTAAGTGGATACCAGAAGCTAAAGAATCTTTTGAGAAGATCAAGCAAGATCTTGTTCAGGAACATGTTCTCATCAGTCCAGATTACTCCAAAGAATTCATGATTTTTTCATTTGCCTTAGAAGATACCATAGCTGTTGTTCTTCTGCAAAGAAATGAGCAAGGATATGAGCAACCCATCTTCTTCTTCAAAAAAACTCTCAGAGACTCTGAACTGAAATATGACATAATGGAAAAACATGCATATACCTTGGTAAAGACTTTAAAATATTTCAGAGAATATATCATTCAATCTGAGATCACTGCTTATGTGCCAAGTAGTGTAGTCAAAGAAATCTTAGTTCAACCTGATTGTGAAGGAAAGAGAGGAAAATGGATAACAAAAATCCTGGAGTAAAACCTAACTATAAAGCCAACTCAGCTGATAAAAGGTCAAGGCCTTGCCAAATTAATGATAGAATCGAATTTCAAAGCAATTGGGTTGTACCATATTTCAGACAAAGCACAGGGTTTGTCATCCCAGATTGGAGAAACTACCTCACAGGTAGACAACAAGTATGTTTCTTCACCATGGTATAAGGATATTGTATTTTTTCTGCCGAATCTTCAATCCCCTCCAGAATTGGATAAATCAAAGTTCAGATCATTAAAATTAAAATCAGTAAAGTATTGCATTATTGATCAGATTCTGTTTTGGAAAGATCCTCATGGTATCTCATTGAGGTGTGTTGATGAAGAAGAGGCTAAACATATTTTTTGTGATATACACCATGGTGTTTGTGGATGTCATCACCATTGGAAAGCTAATGCTTTCAAGATTCTCGGGGCATGCTATTACTGGTTAGTTCTGTTCTAAGATATTTTTTCTCAGGTTAGGGCATGTGAACCCTGTCAGAAGTTTGTTGGAAAGCAGAAACTTATGTCTTTTCCTCTGAAACCAATCATCACTCATGGACTATTCCAACAGTGGGGCTTGGAATTCATCGGGGAAATCAACCCTTCATCTTTTGGACAAGATAAACGGATCCTTACAGCCACGGATTACTTTACAAAGTGGATTGAAGCAATTCCAACTCGGAATGCAACAAACAAGGTAATAATGGAATTTCTTGAAGGACATATCTTTTCTAGGTTTGGCTATCCTAAAAAACTAGTCACTGATAATGCCCAAGCTTTTAAATCCAACTCCATGATTGATTTATACAATAAGTATAACATCAATTTGGTCCACTCTACTCCTTACTACCCCCAAGGAAACGGGTTAGTAGAGTCCTCCAATAAAGTCTGATAAGGATTATCAAAAAACTACTTCTAGAAAATAAAAGGTTATGGGATTCCAAGTTAAAGTTTTCCCTATGGGTTGATCGTATCAGTAATAAGAAATCTATTGGGACCTCTCATTTTCAGATGGTGTATGGGACAAAATCTATTCTTCCAACTCAATTGGGCTTATCAGTCTTAAATTTTTTCCAAAAAGAGTTAGAGGAACCCAATGATCTCCAAAGGAGAATTTTTCAGATGATTGAGGTTCAACAGGTCAGAGAGCAGATGAATCAGAAAGCTTCTTCTCACCAGAGAAAAGTCAAAGCCACATTTGATAAAGGAACTAAGAAAGTTGTTTTTAATGAAGGAGATTTGGTATTAAGGTGGCTAGGAGAGAGGATAAAGAAAAACATGGTAATTTTGATAACCTATGGTATGGTCCTTTCAGGATAGCCAAGGTAATGGATAATAATACTTTTCTCCTACATAATCTAGATGACACATAAAATTTTGGTGGCCTAGTGAATGGGAGGTTTTTGAAACACTATTTTCTATAAAGACTCATAGAGGTTTCAGCTTGTACAATAGGTTTTTTCTTTCAAAAAAGACTCCATATACCCAATGGACTTGTTTTTATACAGTTGTGTTGTGAATAAAGGCTAACAGATGCAGGGAGATCAGTGAATCAGAAGTAAGGAAAAGGCATTGGTCTACAGTTCTTGGAGTTTTATAATCATAACTCCACCCCCAGAAGGAGCTAGCGTTAGTCTCTAATTATGTTCTTGATTTAGTGAGAATCCTTAATCCTAAGCCCCCCCTGCTTATACCTCATTTCTTGATTTCATTAGACTTTAATCTTTGGTTTGAGTTTGTTATGATTTGCATTTTTAGCATTTTTGAATAATTTGTCTTAAGTTTGAAGGTTTAAGACATGGATTAATGAGATTTGTCCCATCATTTGCTTATTTGAATTTTGAAAATTCGAATTACTGCCAAGTCATTAACAGAGCTACAGGAATAACGCTATTCCTGTAGAGATAAAGTAATCATGCTGTGACATGTGCCAACCATCCAAATCTTGTCATGATCACATGAATCGTGGACAAAATACTTGCATGTACTCCACGATCTCGCTTGAAAACGATGATGCCGTTTCAATTGTTGCATGAATGAGATCACTCTGTACCTGCAAGGACCCGTATCAAATCAGTTCCATTTCCAATATCATTATATGACATTGTCATCTATTATTCTAATCCATTGGATTATGTGCACATATATCCATTTAGAGAAATCGTTATGCAGTAACAATTGTAGATTTTAAATTCATGATTTCCAACAACGCCGAGTTACAACACAATATCATCGACATGGTGCCAAAGAAAGGTGGGAGAATTGTCAGGTTGGAACCTGAGGGTACTAAGCTACTTGAAGCATATCCACAAATGGCACAAAGGTTCAAGGACGCTGGCTGGTTCGAGTTCTTTACCACTTTCCAGGGGCATGACGAATAGGTGTCCATGATGTTTGCACACCCCCCACATCCAATTCACTATGGAAACCCACAAATACAACACCCTGTGATTCTTGGATGTTTTCATCTCACATGTTCTTGACGAGTCCCTCTCCCACCAAGTATACATGAAGAAAACCCACACTGACATGTGTTTAAATTCCAGTTCTCACCATCATCCAACTCAAAAATCTGTTGTCCTAAAAACCCTGATTACTCGTGCCCTCCGAATATCTGCTCCAAAATTCCTCAAGTAGGAAAAGACTCATTTAACCAAAACCATTTTATCTAATGGCTACTCTCTCTCTCAAATCAACAAAGCCTTCCGCTCATGCAACAAAACTAAACCAAAAACCACCCCCTCCTCCTCTTCCCCTCATGCTCTCTTCTCTCTGCCTTACATCCAAGGAACCATTGATCACATAGAGAAACTATTAGCTAAGAATAATATCACGACTGTCTTCAAACATTATAAAATCATTAAACAAATTTTCAGAATAGCTAAAGAAAAATCCGACCCTATGCTAGGCCCGAGAGTTTACCAGATTCCTTGCTTCTGTGGGAAATCGTACATAGGACAAATTGGAAGAACCTTTAAATCCAGACTCAAAGAGCATATAGCTGATACTACCCATAACCGAATATCAAAATCCTCTATCACCGAACACTCTTTTAAATCAAAGAACCTTATTTTATTTTACCAAACTAAAATCTTAGCCTCCACCCCTCATTATTCCTTCCGTCTCATCTAGGAAGCCATCGAAATTGAGAAACATCCTAATAAATTCGACCGTGAATATGTATACAAACTAATACATGCTTGGAAACCCACCATCCATTACCTTGACCATTAACCCCCCTTCCCTTGACATTTTACCCGTGGCCTCTTCCTTCGACCAATCCACCCTTATAGGCTCCTAGTTTCTATCTGCCCCCTTTTTGACATTTTCCCCTAAATCTTTGTCATATGTGTCTCTTTTTCTCCTCACCTTTTCCTCCCTTACCTCTTATCTTAACTACAATGTTTTTACCTTATCTCTCTTGACCTTATTCCAAGATTATCTCTATTTCATCTTTACCTATTTATTTTATTATGATTCTCCTTAATTCTTCTCCTTATTATCTCTTTATGTAATCATCTTCTCTCTATCTATCTTGCTTCCACCCCCTTTCTTCACAAAATAACACTATATCACCTTCTCCCCCTTTCTCTATGGCTCCTTCCTTTCCCTTAGCTTATTACCTTTTTATTTCAATTTTATTTCAAACCTTATCTTATCTCAAATTAATTTATCACCTAATCTTAACTTTATTTCAATTTTATTTCATTCCTTATCTTTTCTTAATTTAATTTAACACCTTACCTTCTTATCTTATTTTGATACATTATTATTCCAATCCAATTAAAACCTTTATTATTTTAATACTTTATCCTT
>JZKD02S0029265.1:189234-199398 GCA_000966675.3 Picea glauca | reverse complement strand
TAACTACAAATGCATACTAATGCATACTAAAGAAACACACTTTTACCTAACGACATATTAGACCAAGTAGATCTTAACTAACTCCTAAGTGTCTAAATATCCTAACAAAAATTTTATAAGAGAGAGAAGGTGCGAATTGCCCAAGTAGGGCAAAAATTTCAGCCAAAAAATATGTAATTCTCAAGTGTAATTTCTAAAATGAAAGTGACAAGGTCTTTATTTATACAAGATCTTGTAAACCAAATTCGTCCACAGTCTTAGGGTAAAACAAAAATTAGGGAGACCGAACTCCTTAATTTTCCCCTTTACAAATTATAATTCAATTTTACAAACGAAGAAAGCCCTAAATGATGATGTCATTCCCTTTAGGGGTGAAATTTTGGCACAATGAGCAAGTCGTTGAGGTTATCGAGGGAGACGTTGGGCTTCCAAAGGCCATATATTCACGTGAAAGGGTCTTCCTTCATCAACATATGCTAAGTCATCATCAAACCATCCAACACCATCAAACCCTATCCCTTCAAGTATGATGTCATTCCCTAGGATGTGACGTTTTGAGCCTCCAAGGCCAAACATTGGGCAAGGGGGGAGACAATCTCCTTCTCCAAGATGCCCTCTCATGCCTCCAAAAGAAACATTCATCATCCATGTGTCCCAAGAGAAGGGGGTGCATCATCCAACCTTTGGGATTCATGCCTCAAATGAAGTCCAAGTGGCCTTGTGCCTTCATGTAACGATCCCATCGTTACGACTACAAGCGAAACAAAAGATGCAATTTTTTGTTTTTGTTTTTAGGCCAGAAAGGCGGCGACGACAACAGTTTAACCACACAACTGATGATGAATGTAAGCACGCCGTCCAGGCAACAGGCAACTATGACTCCACGCACTGGCTCAAGGGTAACTGGGCATAACATGCATAAAACAACAAGGAGAAACGACTACCCGCTTGACACAACATGACCTCGCCTACAACTAAGGTACCACACCCCCTCCTGACACAATGGCCTTGACGAACAAGGTCAAGAACCTCAAGGCGCGTGAACCCAATGACGACAATGAACAACACCCACAAGGGTAACACGGACTTCGACCAAGTTATCGTTTTCCTCTATCCAATAGGGCGTGCAACGATCCCCAGTCCGGGAGCATGCCGTCCCCAGGCAATAGGCGCGACGATAATCCTGGCGCAACCTAACCTATCTAGACCAAGGACTCCAGAAAGATCCAATGCGCTAGGGGACGAAATGACTGACAAGAAGTCTACACCTACGCTTACGCCCACTAGCAACAGGTCGACAAGACGCAAGATGACGTTAGTCAATAAAAAAAACATCCACTATCACACGTCTTTGCCAACAAACAAAAACCATTATCGGTTAAGCGAGATGCCTAAGTGCTGAGGAGTGAACTATCATAAGGTTATCATTACCATAAATGTGACCCATCAAGTGACCAAATTGCACAAAAGTTACTTTTATCACGAAGTTATCAAGGGTGAATTAATATGCGCTTAAAAAAGTAATCACTTCACATTCAATGTTCTACACTCCTCATTAAACATTCGACAAGATGACTATATCATTGTTGTCTAAACTGGTTTTCAGTACCATGTATTGTTAAGTGATTCGCGATGTATCGCATCAACCCAAAAGATTTGCGATAGGTATCTAGGACAAGGAATTGGAGGAAATTAGAGCGAACCAGGTCCAGGTGCTATGAAGGCGAACCAGGTGCTAGGATCTTCAGATCCTCCTTGTCCTTTCTGAGGGTTATCTCTTGGATACTTCTCTCTGGTTTGGTTACTGTTATCGTTTAGTTTCGGCATGTGGAACCGCAACTATTTTCCTTCCTCTCTCTGGTTAGGTTACCGTTGTCGTTTAGTTTCGGCCTGTGGAACCGCACTTTGTTTCCTTTCTTTTTTGGACTATCGGCCATTATCTTGCTCCCGTCCTTATCGGATTGTCGGCCACTGTTGTGCTCGTGTCTTTTAGCACTGATAGGGATTGGTTCTCTGACTCCTCCTGCTCATTGTCAGCTTTAGCCCTCCTTCCGATTCACACAGTTTGGCGTAGTGGACCGGTGTGGTCCCCTAGTGGTCTCACATGGACCCTCTGTCCAGTTTCCTTGCGCAACCAGCGGACGATCCCTTCTGGAATCAGGAGGGACTTTTCGAAAAAATAGATTCTTTGGTTCTTAGTGTCCTGAATCTTCCCTCCACTTTTATTTCAAACAGGCCCTCCGCCTCTGATGACTTTCCAGGGGGTCCATGCCTCCATTCTTTTCCTGTTGAGCCTCTCCCGAGTGCTCCCCCTGATACTGACCTTCCTTCGTGTGATACCTCGCTTCCTCCCCTCGGTCCTAGCAGCTCTTCCCATCCCGAGACTTCCAAAACTCAGCCAGCCTCCTGTCGACCGACCTCTTCTGGACGAAAGTTGTGGAAAGTAGATAAAAGATCCAGACGCTTAGTGTTGGGCGATGGCGTAGGCCTAGAAAGTCTATGCAAGATGTCCCTCTGTTCGCTGGTTGGTCCTGTTTCTTATAAATCTTTAAGCGCCCCCCCCCCTGCAAGACTGAATAAAGCTTAACTGGATGCCGATTCTTGGATACTGCCCAGAAGTTCATTTAAAAAAAAAAGGTTGGCTCTGCTTCACCTGTAGATCTACTGAAGACGCCTCGCTGCTCTTAACTTCCTTTTGGATCTTTGGAGGAAGCAGCCTTATGCTCAAACGATGGTGGATGGCTTTCAACCCGGAGTCTGACTTCTTCCAGCTCAGACATTTGTGGGTGTTGCTCCCGGGTCTCCCACTACACCTCTGGAATGATGAGGCCTTAAGAGCCATAGGCAACTGCTTGGGTAAGTTCATTTATCTTGACTCTCCTTCTCTCTTGGGTTCTTCGAGGACGATGGCCAGGATATTGGTAGAGATGGACTTATCGGTGGGGCTGATAGAAACTCTTGAAATAGATTGGCGAGGGAGGAAGATTCTGCAGAACCTGGATTACCTTGGAATCCCGTTCAGGTGCAACCGTTGCTGCGAGACTGGCCACCTCCTTCGCTCGTGCCCTGGAAAGTCCAAGTCTGTTTCCTCTGATGAAGATGGTGATCTGCTTTTAAACCCCCTTGCCTANCAACCGTTGCTGCGAGACTGGCCACCTCCTTCGCTCGTGCCCTGGAAAGTCCAAGTCTGTTTCCTCTGATGAAGATGGTGATCTGCTTTTAAACCCCCTCGCCTATCAATCTACTGATCCATCTCTTGCCTTCTTGGATGTCCATTCAGAGCCTCCTTCTCGGTCTCTCCCTGAACCAGCAGATTCACTGACGACAAAGCTCTCCCTTCTGTGCCCAGCGCTCTTTAAATCTCTCTCGGATTCTGAAAAAGTTTTTGTTAATCGTCTTGGCTGGTCCTCTCCCTCCAAGCCCTTCTCTCCGCTAACCGAGTCGCCCCCTTCTACCTTTCCCCAGGTTCCCCCTCCCGACTGCTCTCTTTCCCCCTCCTTGATCGGTTCCCCATCCCCTCCGTCGTCCCTACACCCTTCCCTGGTTCCGATCCCTCAGGTCGGCTCCCTACCCGTGCCCGCTGTCCCTGAAGATATTTCTACTTTACTACCAGGTTACAATCAGTCGGTTGAGGAGGAGGCTTCCCTTCTGGCAGAGCTGAGCACCTCCACTGCTGCTCGTTTTCTCTCGGATAAAGCCACACAGTTACCTGTTTATCGCGGTAAAGAGATCATAATTCCATCCACTGAAGTGGCTTCGTCTTCTTCAACCGAGTCTCTTTCTCACAACAAATCTTTCGCTTGGTCTCGAGGTATTGGAGTCGAGCTCTCCCCTCTCTAGACGAGGAGCGCTAGAAAAAAGAAGGATGGCTCTGTCACACTTCCTGCTGACCCGGGAGTCCCAACACAAGATGGAAAGGCTCTTAGAGCATTGAAGGCCATTGCTCATACCAAGTAATGATAGTGATCTCTCTGAACATTAGAGGGATTGGAGGCACTCTCAAGGCTGCCTCCTTCCGCAGACTGCTCGAGCATTCCAAGCCAGATGTTATTTTTTTACAGGAAACCCTTGCAGCTGATCATTCTTCCAGAGATTTCTTGCATCTATTTCGCCCTATTTCGCTCTCAGTGTTATTAAATTCCATCGGCAACTCTGGTGGCTTGCTGGTGGCCTGGGATCCAACGCTCTTTGATCTGAAGCCCTTCTTGACCTGCAGAGGTATTTTGTGCTTAGGCAGTTGTTTCGCTACAAATCAGGAACTGGCGCTCCTAAATGTCTATGGTCCTTGTCAGGATAAATCTTATTTTTGGACTCGCCTTGCAAATAGTGGCATTCTTTCCCTTCCATGCCTCATCCTGGGAGGCGACCTCAACCTCACCCTTTCTTCCGATGAACATTGGGGAGTGGCTTCACTGTCTGGCTCTGGTTCTAATCTTTACAGAGACCTCTTTCAGTCTATGAATCTCATTGATATCTTGCCGGCTAGACTTGTTCCTACCTGGTGAATGGAAGAAGGGGCTCGGAGGCCATAGCCAGACGGCTTGATTGTTTCTTAATCTCCGAGAGCTTCTTCTCTTCCACCGTTTTCCCTACCTCTTGGGTCGAGCTCCCCTTCATCTCCGATCATGCGCCCATCCTCCTCAACTTGAATCTTCCCTTTAGGCTCAAGCTTTTCCCCTTCAAATTTAACCACCACTGGTCCGATTCAGCCGATTACACAACCCTGGTACATTCGGTCTGGAATGATCCGCGTTTTCAGAGTGAGTCTAGTCCCCAGCTGAGAGTTGTCCTGAAACTGAAAGCTCTTAAAGAGCACACCAAGGCTTGGTACAAACGTAAGAAGGCTTCGGAGGATTCATCGCTGATTAGATTGGAGAATGAGATCACTCATCTCATCGTAAAGTCTACCTCTGCGGCTCTTTCTTTAGAGGAAGCGACTTCATTAACTGAGTTGGAGAGTTCCAGAGCGACTCTATTACAGAATGATGAAAAATGTTGGAGGCTCAGGAGCCGTGCGACCTGGCTCAAGTGGGGTGACTCGAACTCTAAGTTTTTCCATAGAGTCGCTAGCCACAACAGGAACAAGAAATTAATTTGGTCCATTGATAGCGAAAACAATGGGACCATCCGTGGGCAAGAGGCAATTAAAAAGGAAGCGGCCACATACTTTGAGCACCTTTTTAAATCCGATGGTGGACTCAGCCTGCCGAACAAAGTCTCTACAACCAACCTTTTCTCTACTTTGGTTACACAGTCTGAAGCAGTCGAACTGTTCAAACCCGTCATTTTGCAAGAACTAAAGAATATCTTGATTCTTTTCAAGAAGGAGAGGAGTCCAGGTCCAGACGACTGGACGAATGAATTTTTCTCCCACTTTTTTGATCTCGTTGGCCCTGATCTACTTCAGATGGTGGAGGATTCTCGTATCAAAGGTAAAATCTCCAGTAGTCTTAATTCTACCTTCATGGTCTTAATTCCAAAAGAAAATTGTTCTTCTACCTTCAACGATTTCAGACCGATCTCCCTTTGTAACCTAGTCTACAAGCTTATTTCTAAAGTAATCTCCAATCGGATTAAGACGGTTTTGGAAACAAGTCTCTCAGTTGAACAACTTGGGTTTCTAAAGGGAAGACTGATTCAAGATGCCATTGGTGTTGCCCACGAGTGCATCCACAACATCATTCAAAAAAAGCAAAAGGCGTTGGTCATGAAACTTGACCTCAAGAAGGCGTTTGACAGCTTAGACTGGGATTTTCTAAGACTTGTCCTCCTCTCGGTTGGCTTTGGTGATCAGTTCACAAACTGGATTATGTCCTGCGTTACAAGTGCAAATTTTGCAGTGCTGGTTAACGGGGAGGCGTCTAGTTTTTTTAAAAGCGAAAGGGGGCTCTGTCAGGGATGTCCACTTTCTCCCTACCTTTTTATTATGGCTATGGAAGCCCTTAGCCTCCTCCTCTCTAAAGGCTGCTCTGAACACCGATTCACAGGTATCAAGGTTTCCAATCACATCAGAATGGTGCACCTGATGTTTGTGGACGATATTCTTTTACTTTGCAAAGAAGATTTAGCGGAATGGCTCGCGCTCATGGACATCCTTCAACTCTTCTGTTCAGCTTCGGGGCTGTCCATAAAATTTTCAAATTCTACTGCTCACTATTGGGGATTAACAGAGGCTGATCTCTCCCTCTACAAAGTCTTCTTCCCTTTCTCTTTTGTTGATTTAAATTCTGGTTTCCGTTACCTTGGGTACCATCTAAAACACGGTGCTTCCTCCCCAACCGACTGGAACTGGCTGGTTGCATCCTTTGAGAGGAAAATTGGTTTCTGGTGCAATAAATGGTTGTCCCTGGGGGGACGTCTAATCCTGGTCAAGTCTGTGCTTTAAAGTCTAGCTGTTTTTTGGATGCTTCTGGAACGGATTCCCGCTAGAATCATCACTTTGTTCCGCAGACTCTCTTTCAATTTTCTTTGGAATGACAGTGCAAGTAATCGCCGCTTCCACCTTTGCAACTGACAGACTCTCTCAAAGCCCAAAAGGATGGGGGGATGGGGTCTAAAGAACCTTTCCATCTTCAACTCGGCTTTATTGGCTTGTTCCTTTTGGAGAGCGGTCTCTTTTGATAACATTTGGCATAGAGTCATCAAGGACAAATATCTCAGTGCTTTACCCCTTCCTGCTTGGCTGCGTAAGACTCGACTCATTCAGAAGTGGGCTTCTCCCTTCTGGAGGGGCCTGGTCTCTTCCTCTCAGGTGATCCTCCATTGGCTTCGTTGGAGGCCAGGTTCGGGTGAAGAAATAAAAATTGGTCGTGATAAAATCGTGGGTTTAGAAGATCAGTCGATCCTCTCCTTGCAGCTCAGATCTCATTTGCTCTCTTTAAACTTTTGTACTCTGGCTCATTTGAAACAGGAGTCCGGTGTCTTCCCTCTTCCCGATCAGTGGTTCCAGAGTAGCGACTTGTCTCTCAGCGGTCCGATGGCCTCAGAATGGGGTTCCTATACGGCAGCTCTTAAGTGTACTGGTCTTTCTCTTTCTGCTGAGCGAGATTCTCTTTACTAGGCTGGGGGTGATGGTTCCGGCAAGGTCAGTGCCAGGAATGTCTACACGGCTCTCCTGCCCGTCAGTGACTCAGACGCATATCCGCAGTGGCTCCGACGGCTGTGGACTCGGCCTCTCCCTCTCAAGATTAAACTTTTTATTTGGCTCTATGCAAATGAGAAAATCCTTACCTGGGAGGTGCTCTGTAGAAAAGGATGGCAGGGTCTTGGATTTTGTGTTCTATGCAGCCGGGCCTCGGAGGACGTCCATCATTTGTTGATTCACTATAGTTTTGCACAAGACTTATGGAAACAAGTTTTGTTGCACTTCTCCCTTCCTCTCTTTTGGTCGGGTGCCTCCATAACAGAGTGTCTCTCCACCTGGTTTTCTAATCAAGCAGCGCCTTCTTCTCTGGTTGTTATGGTGTGCTGGCAACTCTGGCTAGAAAGAAACAAGGTCCTCTTTGAGGACTCCATCCCTTTTGTGCACGCTGTCTTCTACAAAATTTTGGCTTCTTTTCACCGGCAACCGTTTTCTACCAAGACTCTCCCTTCCAAAGCGATGTTTTTAAATTTGCCTCTTGGTCACTCAGTGGCTTGTTTTGATGGTGCGGCCCTGTCTTCTGGCTTTTGCTGTGGTGCTGGAGGCACATTCAAATTTCATCCGGCAAGGATTACGAAGTGGTTTCTGAATTGTGGTGTGGGTTCCAACACAAAAGCGAAGCTGTTGGGCTTATGGACTACACTCACGCTGGCCTTCCACTGGTCCTTAAACCACCTCTGCATTCTAGGTGACTTGAAAGTTATCGTAGATTGGTTTAATGAAAATTGTAATCTTCAATCCATCCATGTGGAAGGCTGGAAGCTTAAAACCCAACAACCGGCTAACCTTTTCTCCGATATCTCTATCAGTCATCTCCCCAGAGCGCACAACTCGGAGGCTGATGCTCTCTCCAAGCGAGCTCTAACTGAAGTGGCTGGCAGACTTTATATCTACCACTGCGAGGGAGGCCTGGAGAATCCGATCTCTTCCTTAAATCTTTTCGAATCCTGAAGATCAGTTTAATTTTGGCATGGGTTCATCGCTGTGGGCCTGGGTATTTTGCTACATCACTGATCGATTGAGTGGCGAGGGAGGCTGGATGTTTCTTACTATGGGGATATAAACATTCCTGTTTTTTATCAGCTCTTGGTGGCGATCTCATTGATCGGTTTTTTGGCTTGCCGGTGGTGTTATGGATACGCCTTTCTTTCTCTGTCGGCCCTGGACAACGTTGTGTTCCTTGTATTTTTGTTCAGATCATGGTCTTTTGAGCATGAACTAACCTTAATCTTTTGGCTAATATTGTATGGCTAATATTGTAAATGAGTTTATACTTATATAAATTTGAGTCAATTTTTCTTGGGACGTGATATGATATCAAGTAAAACTGAACTAAATTGCTATCGTGTGAAATCTCTTATTCTTGGAATCGCAAGAAAAACTGAAGCTTATATACCGAACCTAAACCCTTTAGCGGAAATGGAACAATGGATTACCCACCTAACCACATATATCGAAGGTAAGTATAAATGCTGTGATTCTTCACTCAAGCACATCGCCGGAAAGTGGGGTAAAGGCTGTCATTAATTGTAAGTCGCTGTCATAAAACAACATCTAGATTTAAACAATCAGAAGTGGCTGTCCCTTGAACAAATTAGATTTATCAGGTAAATTCACTGTCAACCATAATGGATATAAAATCGCTGTTGTAAGAGGTAACATGAATAGCTATTACTCGATCTAGAAAACGCTGTCCATACTGAGTGTAAAATCGCTGTCTAAGCTATTATAATAATGCTGTCCCTGGGTATAAAAACAAAGCAGAATCACAAAAGATACGGCAGAGGCAAGGCTGAGAATGGCGGATTTAAGCACATTATAACGCAGAGTGATATAAAGGAGAAAAACGTCGGTCTAATGCAGACTTACCAGACTAGATCGCCATGCACCGTATTCATCGCATAAAGTACCATTAAAGCCCAGTCCAAAATGTACATAAGGTGCAGTCCGTAAATGGTGAAATCGCAGCCCAAGGGATAATTCTTATCCGTTACAACCACCAGGATGCTAGCATTGCATCGTGGAAACGCCAAGGAAGTAGCTGGGTAAAGGGGTGAGGCGGTATCACAATTTCGCACCGTCAACTTGGTGTTATGGGTAACCAGAGTGATAAAAAAAACCCGGGATACAACGCAGAACGAAAAGTCAATCGCAGGGATAATATATGAAATTGCGGAGTTGCAAGTGATACATCGATGGGTATAATAGACATCGCAGGGTGTACCAGTAATCGGGGTCCAATATTAAATGTGCAGTCTGAAAGGAAGTAAAATTGCAGAGGGGAAAACGCAGTCCAGTATTAAAGGTGCAGTCTGAAAGGAAGGTAGAATCGCAGAGGGGAAAACGTAGTCCAGGAGTCTTAAAAACCACTGAATAAATTCGCCAGGAAAATAAAAGGGTAAAAATGACAGCCAAGGATGGGTAAAACGCCCAGAAAAAAAAACAAAATGGATGCTGGAACGTGCTAGGAGCGTAAAAATTCTCCATTCAATTGTTAACCAAAGAATCACTATCCATTCAATAACGAAGTTCTCAAGTTAAGAAATTCGCATGGCAATCCACTGCCAATCCATGAAAAAAAACGCCTCCGTAACAAATTCGTCGTGTAATCAAGTTCTAGTCGCATTCAATCAAAACGTTGAGTAATAAATTTCCAGTCACACTCAACCGAGAAATAAAACGCCGTGTAATAAAATTTCGGTCGCATTAATTCAAGGGTAAAATGTTGTGGTTTAAGTGCCTAACGCACGCTAAATTCGTCCGCAAAAAATAATCAATTGCAGAGAAAACAAAATGGTGGTTGAAGGTTTGAAACATAGAGAGTGATGTCATAAAAATATAATAAAACACAGAGTTGTTACAAATGTCGAACTCAGTGCAACGCAAAGATCAACGCAAAGGACATATGTTCAGAAATGAATCAATTAAGGCAGAAAAATCAATTACAAGGAACACAGATGTAAACATTCACAACCAAGTGAAAGACAAACACTCAACCAGGATCAAACAACAAAGATATACCG
>JZKD02S0029265.1:116655-145947 GCA_000966675.3 Picea glauca | reverse complement strand
AACCTCCTTTTACCCCACTTAAATGTTCAAGTACCAGATGATTCAAAATGAAAATGTCTCCTTGGTATATATAGGAGATTAGGAGGTATAATTACAACTAATGGCCTAAAACCGACATAAATGAAATAACATTACTAATATAATATGCCCCAATTAAGGGGTAATGAGCCAATATTAGGGCTTAACATTTTCAAAGGCACAAGGATATTATATTTGGAAATCAGTTGTGACATGATATAGTGATAAAAAGAAACCTAAGAGTGTAGCCAAGAAGGAATTGAAAAATAACAAAATAATAGCAATGGATTTCATCTTGGAAGGACTATGTGATTCAACAAAGGAAAAAGTGGGTAAATGTTCATCATCCAAAGAACTTTGGGATAAGTTACATAATCTCTATTTTCCTCCCATCTCAGAGTCAGAGAATGCCAAAGATGATGCAACTGAAAACTCAGATGATTAAGAAGCCTATAAAGGTGAGTACTTTTGTTTTAATTGTGAAGAGCATGGACATATTGAAATTGAATTCCCTTATTTGAAGATTGAAAGTGATGAGACAGAAAAGCCCAATGAAATATAAGACAATCCTGAGATTGAAAAGGAAAATAATCATGAAGTAGAATTTAGTCAACGAGAAAGAGAACTTGAAGATGAAATAATCACATTGAAGATCCAACTTGAAGAAGCAAAGCGAACATATGAAGTCATGAATATTAAGATGATGAAGAAATAAGAAGAGGTTGATAAGATTGAAGAAGAATTTGTCACATTAAGAAGTGAAATAATTAAGCTTAGCAAGAACGTTGAAGAGACAAAAACATCCACATCAGTAGTAGAGAATGAAGTGAAGAATTCTAGGTTGCCAGAAAGGAAAAAAATGAATAAAAGAGTAAGAATTATGAAGAAGTACTTAAAGGAAGGAATCATGGTGAACAAGAATCAAAGAAGAATGAGTATAATAGAGATACATATTCAACAATACCTACCACATTCAGGCAGTAAATAAACTTAAACCATAATGAAAGGATTCAAAAAAGAGAAGATTTTGATCAGTCAAGTCAGGAATTCGGAAGGACTACACTACAAAGAAGATCATTCACTCCCATGTATGTAAATTTATTTTATGGTCATTATTTTTATTGTACTAACTTTGGACATAAGGCTGCATATTACAAGGCTTATGGAAGAAATATTCAAGCAAGAAATGCTTATGTGGCCCCACATAACATTGAATGTTACAAATACCATAACTATGGACACATAGCTTGTGATTGTATAAGCATGATTAATAATTCCATAAAAGAAAACATTGATATCAGATATAAGTAAGTATGGAAAAGAAAACACGAAGAACAAGTGAACAAAGACCAGGTCTCAGAGATCACAAGATTGGAAATAATACGAGATGAAGACAAATCTACAGAGAAAAGGGAAGATGTCAGATACATAAAGGTTTGGAGAAGAAATGAAAGAAAATAAGGACATGTGAATAAAGAATAGGTTCAAGAGATTGTAATTTCAGGAATTATAGAGCAAAATCAATCCACATGCAAAAAGGGAGAAGTCAAAGTTCAGAGAGACGATGACTCTACAGATGAAGAGGAAAATGACTCTGGATCAGAGAAGGTATTCTTCTAAGCCATCCGGCTTGGAGAATCCCAGGTAATATGACTATTAGAGAGAGGGAGTCTGTGCAATAGTTGAAACTGATCAGAGAACCATACTTTGAGCAATTTATATAACTCAATTAGACAGACTAAGAGAAGTCAGTTAGCAGAAGTACAATATGACAGATTGATCAGCTGGAAAATTACACAGGCAAAATTCTATGATTATATCCAGATAGAGATATCTTCAACACAAGTTGTTCCAGATATGGAAAGTTTGGTTTACAGATAGATAATATGAGTGGACACAATTGAAATTTGATGATCAATTGCAACATTGAAGACTTCATGATAGTATAGTGACAGATGGGTCAACATTGTGGACAGTTGAGTAGAAAAGTATTAAATAGTATGGATACAAATGGATTCATAGATTGGTTCCGAGAGTGGTTCAAATATTGATTCAGATATTGGTTCATAGAATGTTGGATGATTATTTGAATGCTTAATCTTGAATGATTTTTATATATGTCAGTTGAATTACACGAGGAAGCACCTATGGACAATAACTCCAAAAGGAAGCAGGTACAGGAAGACCTACATTGATATACACATCAACATGTAGTCAAATCATTAAAGAGAGATATCCATAAAGGAATATCAGTAGCATATAGACATGGAGACATACCCACAGGGGAGCTATTCTTTTAATCATGATTGGTTAGAGCATGTACAATTTCAGAAGGAGACATATCGACAGGGGAAGTTAATACTTTGTCAAAGAGAGAGGGAGCGAGTAATTAGAGGTATGAATACAGGGGGAAGAACCCCAAGGATAGTTTATACAAGGGGAGCATCCCAAAGGACAATGTAGACAAGGGGGAGCAGCCCCAAGGAGAGTTCAGTAAGCGGGAGAAACCCCAAACAAAAGACACCCTTTGCCATTGATGTCAAAGGGGGAGATATAGAAACATTGATGAGGAGAGATGATCATAGGGGGAGATTGAGCATGAGTGTTGTCATAACTAAGTGTTGCCATCAATGCCAAAGGGAGAGATTATTGGAAAGTTGGATTAGATTGATGGAAAATTTATTTGGATAGTTGGTTGTCATTGATGTCAACCCTTGGAGAGTGATATTGAAGATTGATGTCAACCCTTATGGATTGATTTAAACCTTTGGACAAGTCCAGTATCAAATTCTGGTAGCGATATGATTATGGAACCCAAGTTTGTTTGAGGAATTAAGACATGAAGATCAATGTTTTTGTAGGTGAGACTATTTTGGATGGATAATACATGTCATGTTGTTTCTAGTGATATGTGGTATGTCATGTATTTCCTCGCGATTGAGGAGATATGGACTAGTGAAGTTGGATAACCCCTTATGAGTTATCTAGAATCCCCTAGAAGGTTAAAGAAGTCAATTATTCTAGAAGCTCCTAGAAGAAGTTTACTAGTCAAAGTGGTTGTAACTAGGAGTTAATCATGGGTAAAGTTGTTGCAGTAAGAAAATAATTAAAATAAACAAGTTTCAACAAGAAGTGGTGAGTTTACTAATTATGGATAATGTGGTTGAAAGTGGGTTAGCCCTAAAAGAGAGAAGTTGGGTAAACCAATTAGAAGATGAACCCTAAAGGAAGCCACTTGAAGAATATAAATAAGAGAGCAAGGGACTCCCATTATCACCTATTGAGCACATTGAATATATATCTTGTGAAAGTTTTATTGTAGGTAGTCATTGATACGTCTGAAGTTACCCAAGTATGAGGCAACGAAAGAAGAGCAACGAAAAAGTTTCGTAGTTGCATATGAGAGCGAGAAAAACTGAGGAGACCCTAGTTTATGTCATCCTTGATGGTCAACCCATACTTTTCTAGCGAGGCCCTCACAAGTTGTCCCATATCTGTCAAGTGAGGCATCCTTGCATGTCAACTAGTGTTTGTCAAGCGAGGCACTGATAAGTTTGGGAAAAAGGCTGGTAACAGACAATAAAAGCTGAGAAAGGTATGCATAACTGAGGTCTGATGTTCTAGGTTAGTCATAGAGCTACATATATGAGTATATTCTTATGTTGAAAGGTGTATGACGATAGTACATGGTTTAGTTTTGAAGTATAATCTTGAGGCATATCATAAGTGCATGGTACAAACCCTAGTATGTGGGTTGAGGTGTTTTTGTTAAGGCATATTGTTGGTGTATGTATGAGTTTTATTGGCATATCTTGTGGTACATTGTGAGAGGCATTTGTTAGTGGTCTTTGCATATGATTGGTACACACTTAAGGCTACATAATAGTGAGGTTTTTGGGACATGGTTTGATGAGAGGTTTTATGGTATTTTGTTATGGATAGTGTGATGTATTGCTAAAGAAATTTTGATGGTTATATTGGTATATGTCTTTGGTATATGTTTGAGATACATGTTGGGACACATAGTTGATGAGTTGGAACATACATGAGGTGTATTGTATGGTGATATTGGTTCATCTTGTTGAGGCATAGCTTGGTGATGTTGATACCTGGTTGAGGTACATCATTGATATTATTTGTTTAACATATCTTGTTGGTACATGGTATAATGTTGATACACATGATTGATGTACATGGTTGATGTGCATGGATAACATATGATGTGGTACATGATTGATACTTGGTTTGGTTGATGCACTTGTTATGGTACATGTTGATGCATGGTACATGTTGGTATTTGATTGAGACACATATCTTGTGATGGTATGTAGTGATCTTGTTACATATTTGGTAAAGGCATGCATTGGTGATATTGTGCATATGGTTGAGAGTTGTCTTGGTGATTGATCTTGGTGAGTAGATATGATTTGGTTTATGAGATTGATGTAACATGTTATTTGTACAGGTTGTTGGCACAAGTTGGTATAGGTTGATACAGGTTGTTGGTATAGGTTGTGATAGGTTGTTGGTACAAGTTATGACAAATTGTTGGTACAGGTTGACAATGATATAGTCATAGTGGCAGTGGTTGATTCGGTGACAGTGACAGGTTGTCTACATTTGTGACTTATATTTTAGGGTGGCAGGACGAGGCAAGGAAAGGGGGTTGTAGCCTCCTTTCGGTTGGAGCCGGAGAATCAGGGAGTTGGAGCTTCCTTTAGGTTGAAGCCTAAGAACTAGGCAATTGTAGCCACTTTCTGGTTGGAGCCAGAGAACTCGGGGGGTTGGAGCCTTGTTGAGATGAATTCTTTCTTCCGAAATTACCCTCCCCTTTTCTATTTTCCTAACCTCTTTTATCCATTTCTTTTTCCCTCTTCTATACTTACCCAAATTCCCCTTTTCTTTTGTCCCTTCTATTCTCCCTTTCTAGTTACTATACTTAGTTGTTTTTCCAAAACGACGGGGTCACGGGTTGGTAGACTCACGGATCCTCATCTCCATCCACACTCTCACATCATGAGATTGATTTACCACCACATTATCCTATACTTAGCCGTTTCTGCAGTTGCGGGTTCCCGGGTTGGCGAGTTTCAAGATTTCATATCCCTTGTTTTGTGACATACATTTTGTACCCAAATGATCCATGATCTACATTTTTACCATTGGACTCCCCGAGCTCTTAAGTATCTCATATCTCCTATATTGAGTCCGACCGACTATGTTACAACACTTAGCCAATTCTCAACCTTCTACAACGACGGATTCACGGGTTCCCGGGTTGGTGGGTTCACGAAAGTCCGAAATGTTATTTGCTCTCATTTGTCCCCGCCACCTTCATGCTTTTCCCAATACGCATTTAGTATGGTTTAATTCTAATAAATCATTATGTAGGTCTCGTAAATATTATCATTAACAAGTGAAGGGATCAAGGAGATTTCTTATTAAACCACTATAAAGCACAATTTGCGGAAGATTATATTATATATTTCAAGCACTCATTTCAAACATCATCTGGAACAAAAGAACACTCTCGTCAACCTATAGCAGCATCAACTCGACAATAGTTCTGTGGAGATACTTTGAACATTTTTGGATGACAGAACCAAAAATTTTAGTGGTCTAGAGAGTATTCTTATTATTCATTCCTTTCTGCTTAGAAGGAAGTAATTTAGACGTCCGAAATTGCTCGTGCAGGCTGTGTTCCTAAAGTTTTTTACTACAAGGAAATGGTTTCTTGGTGCGCTGGGAAGTATATACCAAGTCAGTGGATGATTCAACTCCAAGACCATTCTCCCATCTCTCTTTCACCTCAAGTGTTACATAAAATTCCGAAACTCCCAGAGCCAACACTTACCTTCAAAGGTGAAGATTGCAAGGACTTCTTGGAAAAACATGACATTGGCATGAATATCTTACCTGAATTCTTGGAGAATCTCGTGGCCATCCCTGACGATATTACTAGATTGTAGGTTAACTTGTTCAAGAATCCCTTTGGGGAAATTGCCTGGTCATTTACCATATTTACAGGCCGAGAAAATACTACCGGCATTTTCTGTATGATTCTTTATATTTTATATTTTTTTGTCAAGGAGCAGGCTATTTTCGATTGGGGAAAGTTGATTTCCATTGAAATCTCTTCCCAATTGCCTCAGTATAAAAAGGATAAGAAATTATTTATGGCTTCTTATTTGGTTTTTGCGATAGCACATTGCTGTCAATTTCCTAAATTGTCTATATGCAAGAAGGTGAATTGTGAGTTTGACCCTGTGACCTTTTGGTACCAAGCGTTATGGAGGCACAAATCTTCCCTGCATTTTTATGATTTTTTTGACGAATTTTTMTCGGTTCTTAAGGGATTTTTGTTTGGAAAAGATACCCCAAGAATATCCACTCARGCTAGTAAATTCCTGGATAAAAAGGGGACTTTGGAACAAATGGAAAATTACAATGTCATCCRGATTTTCAGTTCTAATGAAAATACCTCCTTTATTCCATGCCATATATCCGACATAATGTTTGTTACATAAGTTTCAAGGAAATATAACTTCTGGTTGCACTTTTTTCATGAAAAAMAAAAWAAAAAAMAATTCATACCTTTGCCTTGGAAAATTGGGGATTTTGTATTAAAAAATATGAACAAAATTGATGAATTTGTAAAACACTTCCACAACTTGAATCTCAAGTATGATAAAAAGATTAGAGGGTTTGAACCTAACAAAATCTTTGTGGAACATATGTTAACAATGGTTTTTAGAAATTCATTTATCCACATTGTTCTAGGAGAAGAAGAAGATAATAACTGGAGAAATCCTACCCACATTGTTGACGACTTAGAGACAATACTCAGTGCTAATGAATTTTGCAAACATAGAGGAAAGGGTACCAACGAGAAGAGTTCCCAGTCCCCAATTGTTACTCCTAAGACTAAAACATCTTGGAGCAGTGCTCCAATGGCACATCCATCTAAAAAAGTAATCAATAGTAGTTCAGGCGGAGGAGGAGACAAGAACCCCCCTCCAGGAAAAATTGAAAGCTCACATAAAATCCCTCTGAGGAAGATGAGAAAGATCATTGTAAAAGAGGAAGAATATCATCACATCGAAAGTGACATAAATAGATCCTCCCTCGAAGATATGGAGTTTGAGGCTAATGTTGAGAAAATGTTTCCTAACATTGATCAGCCAAGAGGCGCGACCCACAATAATTAGTCATTGGAAATTGTTAAGAATGAGATCTTTGATGAAGAAGAATCATTTGTATTTCAGAGTGATGTCTTTGACAATGAATATAAGAAATTAATTATGGAGAAGAGTGATGTGAAGAATAAACAGAGGAAATCTCATTCAGAGGTTAACCTAAGAAATATGCGGCCTTCCCAATTTTCTAGAATCCATGAAGAAATTGGCGATGCATTGGACGATTCCATTGGTGGTCTCGAAGAAAAAAATATAAATTTAAAGGAAAGGATTAAGGAACTGGAAGAGACCTTGATGCCTCTTCTACTCCTTTCCATCCCTTTGGAAATTTTCGGACCCACCACGCCCGCCGCCAAATTAAAAGGATCCTCAAGCTTACTCACATCATCCAGGAGCTATGTGGAGAACAATATCAAGAAAAGAATGGAACTGATTACAAAATCTTGGGAAATTTCAAAGAACATCATTTCTTTTTTCTCGAGGGTGCATGCCTTCCATGGGTATCTTCAGGTCAACCTAAAATGTGAAGAAGGTTTCTACCTTGATGTCGTGGTACCCTTTGGTATTAAAGTTTCCAACATGTCAGAGCTAAAGATAAGAGAGGAGGACGTTCCCTCTCCAATTCTAATCAAGCAGTTGAATGCCTGCTGGAAAGAAAAAATAAAGAAATTGAACAACATCGTTCAAGTGTGCAACCAAGCCATAGGAAGGAGATAAGAGCTATTCAAAAGACTCAAGGAGGTGGATCTAGACAAAATCACTATTGAAGTCCAAGATACGAGGTTGAACCTCAATTCATTGTTCCTAACAAAAAAAAAGTTCAATGAGCAAGTTGATATTTTTAAATAATTGTCAATTGAAAAAGTTTATGGTATAATTGAACATGATGAGAACACCATAGATAACTAGCTAGTGGATTACTCCATAAAAAATCAGGATATTGAAGAAGCATTACATGGAATTTCCCTTGATCTTCGAGACTTAGAGGGTGAGTTGTTCAACATTAAAATCCAGCATGAAATCAACGTGGAACCTATGAAAAGTTACATCAAAGAATGGTTCAAGAAGGCTATTGATAAGATGACAAATGAAGGGCAATAAGCAGTTGAGACGGTTCCTGTAACTGTAGATGAAAATGATAAAAGTACATTAGCAAGCAAATGAACACATGAGATACCGTCATAGTAAGTTCACACTGATCACATATTTTGAAAGAATACATGAATTTTCCCTAGGGTAATCAACCCCGTTTGGAAATTAGATTGAATAATGAACGAAGTATTTTATAACAGTTGTAAAATATGGTAATAACAACAACCGATACCCGAGAAGAGTTAGAAATATCCTGGTGGATCTTAGTCCAAGAAGAAGAAAAAGAAATCCTTCGAAGACAGAGGAGAGAGGAGCGAAAAGACTGAAAAAATCAAAGGCTAGCTCTAGCAGCACAAGAAGAAGGTCAAGATTGAAGCTAGATGAATACAAGGGACCCATTACCAGAAGTAAAATCAAGAAACTCTTTATTCTTAGAAGTGAAAATCCTATCCCTGGAATCTCCCTAGACATGGCATAAAGAAACGAACAACCCTGAGACGATCATCATGAGGAGAGACAAGGAGGTGGAAGAGATGCTACGAGAAATCAAGGAAACGCAGTTTTTGAAAATCGAAGGAGGGTAAGAGATTCCCCTATAAATATTATAGGTGAGCAACACTATCTCCCTGCTATTTAAGGGCATATTAAATAAATTTTATGGAGACAACGATGCAAAGAGGAATCTTCACTTATTTCTTGATGTCTGTGATTTTCACTGTGTTGAGTATGACGACGTCGTGGTAAGGTTGTTTCTACAAACCTTATCAGGAAGAGCGTATGAATGGTATACAATGTTTCCTAGTAGATCAATTCACTCATTTAATGACCTCGAAGCTATGTTCCTGACTATGTTTTCCCCTCCAATTTCTTACCATACCCTTCTCACCAATTTCACCCAGATTGGTTTGAGAAAGAATGAAAGGATACAAGATTTTAATCTCAAGTTCAATAAAACCTTGAGAAGGATTCCAGAAGATAAAAGACAAAATGACCATGTCATTCTCGGTTGTTATAAGAATGCAATACTCTCAAATGTAAAGTATGCTATTAGATCATCCCAAATGGATACTTTGGAGGAGGAAATGACTAAATCCACTGAGATTGAAGAAATTAGGGTGTCGACCCCAACATTATACTGGGAAGAGTACAAAGGAAACTGGGAGGATTAAATATTGATAATCAAGGAGATTCAAGNAATTCATACCTTTGCCTTGGAAAATTGGGGATTTTGTATTAAAAAATATGAACAAAATTGATGAATTTGTAAAACACTTCCACAACTTGAATCTCAAGTATGATAAAAAGATTAGAGGGTTTGAACCTAACAAAATCTTTGTGGAACATATGTTAACAATGGTTTTTAGAAATTCATTTATCCACATTGTTCTAGGAGAAGAAGAAGATAATAACTGGAGAAATCCTACCCACATTGTTGACGACTTAGAGACAATACTCAGTGCTAATGAATTTTGCAAACATAGAGGAAAGGGTACCAACGAGAAGAGTTCCCAGTCCCCAATTGTTACTCCTAAGACTAAAACATCTTGGAGCAGTGCTCCAATGGCACATCCATCTAAAAAAGTAATCAATAGTAGTTCAGGCGGAGGAGGAGACAAGAACCCCCCTCCAGGAAAAATTGAAAGCTCACATAAAATCCCTCTGAGGAAGATGAGAAAGATCATTGTAAAAGAGGAAGAATATCATCACATCGAAAGTGACATAAATAGATCCTCCCTCGAAGATATGGAGTTTGAGGCTAATGTTGAGAAAATGTTTCCTAACATTGATCAGCCAAGAGGCGCGACCCACAATAATTAGTCATTGGAAATTGTTAAGAATGAGATCTTTGATGAAGAAGAATCATTTGTATTTCAGAGTGATGTCTTTGACAATGAATATAAGAAATTAATTATGGAGAAGAGTGATGTGAAGAATAAACAGAGGAAATCTCATTCAGAGGTTAACCTAAGAAATATGCGGCCTTCCCAATTTTCTAGAATCCATGAAGAAATTGGCGATGCATTGGACGATTCCATTGGTGGTCTCGAAGAAAAAAATATAAATTTAAAGGAAAGGATTAAGGAACTGGAAGAGACCTTGATGCCTCTTCTACTCCTTTCCATCCCTTTGGAAATTTTCGGACCCACCACGCCCGCCGCCAAATTAAAAGGATCCTCAAGCTTACTCACATCATCCAGGAGCTATGTGGAGAACAATATCAAGAAAAGAATGGAACTGATTACAAAATCTTGGGAAATTTCAAAGAACATCATTTCTTTTTTCTCGAGGGTGCATGCCTTCCATGGGTATCTTCAGGTCAACCTAAAATGTGAAGAAGGTTTCTACCTTGATGTCGTGGTACCCTTTGGTATTAAAGTTTCCAACATGTCAGAGCTAAAGATAAGAGAGGAGGACGTTCCCTCTCCAATTCTAATCAAGCAGTTGAATGCCTGCTGGAAAGAAAAAATAAAGAAATTGAACAACATCGTTCAAGTGTGCAACCAAGCCATAGGAAGGAGATAAGAGCTATTCAAAAGACTCAAGGAGGTGGATCTAGACAAAATCACTATTGAAGTCCAAGATACGAGGTTGAACCTCAATTCATTGTTCCTAACAAAAAAAAAGTTCAATGAGCAAGTTGATATTTTTAAATAATTGTCAATTGAAAAAGTTTATGGTATAATTGAACATGATGAGAACACCATAGATAACTAGCTAGTGGATTACTCCATAAAAAATCAGGATATTGAAGAAGCATTACATGGAATTTCCCTTGATCTTCGAGACTTAGAGGGTGAGTTGTTCAACATTAAAATCCAGCATGAAATCAACGTGGAACCTATGAAAAGTTACATCAAAAAATGGTTCAAGAAGGCTATTGATAAGATGACAAATGAAGGGCAATAAGCAGTTGAGACGGTTCCTGTAACTGTAGATGAAAATGATAAAAGTACATTAGCAAGCAAATGAACACACGAGATACCGTCATAGTAAGTTCACGATGATCACATATTTTGAAAGAATACATGACTTTTCCCTAGGGTAATCAACCCCGTTTGGAAATTAGATTGAATAATGAACGAAGTATTTTACAACAGTTGTAAAATATGGTAATAACAACAACCGATACCCGAGAAGAGTTAGAAATATCCTGGTGGATCTTAGTCCAAGAAGAAGAAATAGAAATCCTTCGAAGACAGAGGAGAGAGGAGCGACAAGACTGAAAAAATCAAAGGCTAGCTCTAGCATCACAAGAAGAAGGTCGAGATTGAAGCTAGATGAATACAAGGGACCCATTACCAGAAGTAAAATCAAGAAACTCTTTATTCTTAGAAGTGAAAATCCTATCCCTGGAATCTCCCCAGACGTGGCATAAAGAAACGAACAACCCTGATACGATCATCATGAGGAGAGACAAGGAGGTGGAAGAGATGCTACGAGAAATCAAGGAAACGCAGTTTTTGAAAATCGAAGGAGGGTAAGAGATTCCCCTATAAATATTATAGGTGAGCAACACTATCTCCCTGCTATTTAAGGGCATATTAAATAAATTTTATGGAGACAACGATGCAAAGAGGAATCTTCACTTATTTCTTGATGTCTGTGATTTTCACTGTGTTGAGTATGACGACGTCGTGGTAAGGTTGTTTCTACAAACCTTATCAGGAAGAGCGTATGAATGGTATACAATGTTTCCTAGTAGATCAATTCACTCATTTAATGACCTCGAAGCTATGTTCCTGACTATGTTTTCCCCTCCAATTTCTTACCATACCCTTCTCACCAATTTCACCCAGATTGGTTTGAGAAAGAATGAAAGGATACAAGATTTTAATCTCAAGTTCAATAAAACCTTGAGAAGGATTCCAGAAGATAAAAGACAAAATGACCATGTCATTCTCGGTTGTTATAAGAATGCAATACTCTCAAATGTAAAGTATGCTATTAGATCATCCCAAATGGATACTTTGGAGGAGGAAATGACTAAATCCACTGAGATTGAAGAAATTAGGGTGTCGACCCCAACATTATACTGGGAAGAGTACAAAGGAAACTGGGAGGATTAAATATTGATAATCAAGGAGATTCAAGTTCAAGAAAGAATGAAGAATTCAATCCTCTATCGGCTCAAAACCAAACAATGGGAGGAGTATTTTTCAAGGGAACCATACCTGATGTAAAGGTTGACCCTATGGCGGTAGAGGAAACTAAGAAAAGAATCAAAATTGCACAAATGAATAGAACCATCAAACAAATGAAAAATGAGTTAACCAAACTAAGAAAGGGAGATAATTACATGCCAAATCCAATAATTCCAATCCCATAGCAAAGGAGGAACCCTCCCCAAGAAAACAAAGTGAGGTTTGAAAACACGGATAATCTGCAAAGACCAAGGGTTCCCAGACAACCTACCCCAAATGCAACTATTCTGGATGATGTTTATGACGAGCAATTAATTGAGCAAGAGAATTATTACTCACCTGATGAAAGCTATGAAAATGTGCATATGGAAGGATGCAAGGCATCCATGTATATATCTGAAGAGGGAGACAATGATCCCAACTCACAAGAAAATGTTGCCCAGACAAGAGGATTTGTAAATAGAACAAACAATAGAGGAGATTCTGATAAAGAGAACCAAAAAGGAAAAAAAAAAAAAAAACAAATGAGAAAATGACAGATAGAATTGGAAGTAAAAGGAAACACATGAGGTCAAACTCCACTCAGATGACATATAATTTTGTAGAGGATTTGAGTAAATTAAGGATAAACCTTCCCTTTAAGGAAGTGGTGAAGATTCCCCAACAAAGAGAAAACATTTTGAAGTTGTTGGGTGATCCATTTGAAAGAGTAGAAGCTGTTGTTACCAGTCCAAAACAAATCCCTAGCCAGTTAACTACCAAGATGAGAGGTAAAATTCCTCCCTTTTACATTTTTATTGAAAATCATGATGTTGCATTGCATAATTGTTTAATTGGAACTGGAGTGATGAGAAATATCATGCCAATGGTGGTCATGGAGGCATTGGGAATGAGTTGCACCAATTATTATGAAACCGGTGAAAGTATATATGCAATTGATTCTAGAAAAGTGCCAGCTTATGGAGAAATCAAGGATTTTTATGCTTGGATTACAACAGCCCCCGTATCATTAAAATTTTCAATATTGTTGTTGTAGACCTTCCTCCAACATATGGAGTTGTGTTGGGAAGATACTGAACATCTATGATCGAAGGATATATAATGAACGATGGAAGTTGTATGATGCTGCCAAGCAAAGAAGGAACAATGATTAAAGTTCCCTGTGAACCTAGAAAACCCTTCTCCTTCAAAAAGAAGGACAATGAACTAATGGAGGATTATATATATGTCAATATTGGAAATTATGTTATCTTAGACATAGAACATAACAAAAGTCTGAAGCAAGTGCAAGACATGTAGAATCAAGAATATCTATTTGAAGGGTATTGGAGGATGACATTTGATGGAGCCTGCTCAATCTCTAGGAATGGATTTGGAATTGTTCTTATGAGTCCAAGTAAGATTATGCATCCACATGCTATTAGACTAGAGTTTTCATGCACTAATAATGAGGCAGAGTATGCAACTTTGATTCATGGGATGATCCTTGCACAAGAAATGAAAATATAACATCTAATTGTAACTGGCGACTCAGAGTTGGTCATCAATCAGGTTATCCAGAGGTATACAATAAAAAAGGAAAGACTTAAGTTGTATTTCAAAAGAGTTAATGAATTGATGGAATCTTTCGGTTCCTTCAAAATTTCTTTTATTCCACGGGACAAGAATCACAAGGTAGATTCACTATCCTTGGCGGCCTCATGGTCAAACCCAGACGATATCCAAAGAAAAATGTCTTTCCAAGTAGAAAGAGCTTTCCAACCGTCTGTGCTCGATAACATTGAATACTTGCAAGTGTTTGAGAACGATGAACAACTGTAATTTGTTTTGTTAAATGATGATGATGATGAAGACAATTACTCGTCTGTTGTCTCCAAAGATTGTATACAATCTGAATCTCTTTTTATGAAAGATGATCATGCTAAGAATCTCCTTGAAGAAGTTTCAGTTTGAAAAGTGCAAGAAACAAGAAAATTAAATATTGGAATTGACAGTTCCCCGAAATATGTCAACTTGGGAGTTGATTTCACCACTGAGGAAGTTGATCAATATGTTTCCTTGTTCAAATAATACATTGATGTTTTAGCTTGGACCTATGATGAGTTAAAAGCTTCAATAAAAATATATCCTAACATATCATTCCTTTGAGGGAGGAAGAAAATGTGAAGAAAAAAATAAGGATGATGAATCCCAAGCTGAAACCTATGGAAATATTGAATTGGAGATCCTATTAGAAACTCAGAATGGATTTCAAATCACCTCATTATAAGAAAAAAGACTGGGAAAATTTGGATGTGTGTTGACTTCAGAGACCTTAACAAAGCAATCATAAAGGATAACTTTCCTTTTCCTAATATGGAGTTGCTTCTCCAGCAAGCTACTGGATCAGCCTGTATGTCCATGTTGGATGGTTTTTCTGGATATAACTAGGTCTTGGTGGCCGAGGAAGATAGGGAAAAAACAACATTTATCACACCTTGGGAGACATGCATATGCTAGAATTCCCTTTGGTTTGAAGAACGATGGAGCCACATTCCAAAGGGCCATGGATCATGCATTCAATGGGTTGATAGGGAAATTTATGGAAGACTATCAATATGACTTGACAGTGAATTCAAAGAAAAGGGGTGATCATATCCATCATTTGAGAAAGGTTTTTGAAATATGTAGATTATATGGTGTCTCTCTGAATCCAAAGAAATGCTTCTTCATTGTGACTCAAGGAAAAATGTTGGGCCATATTGTATGCAAGGAAGGGATTTACATAGATCCAGAAATAATTAAAGTAATAAACAAGCTCAACCCCCCGACATCCAAGAAGGGAGTCTAATCATTTTTCGCTAAGATCAATTTCATGCAAAGATTTGTTCCTGACTATGCAAGTATCATGAAGCCAATNACGATCATCATGAGGAGAGACAAGGAGGTGGAAGAGATGCTACGAGAAATCAAGGAAACGCAGTTTTTGAAAATCGAAGGAGGGTAAGAGATTCCCCTATAAATATTATAGGTGAGCAACACTATCTCCCTGCTATTTAAGGGCATATTAAATAAATTTTATGGAGACAACGATGCAAAGAGGAATCTTCACTTATTTCTTGATGTCTGTGATTTTCACTGTGTTGAGTATGACGACGTCGTGGTAAGGTTGTTTCTACAAACCTTATCAGGAAGAGCGTATGAATGGTATACAATGTTTCCTAGTAGATCAATTCACTCATTTAATGACCTCGAAGCTATGTTCCTGACTATGTTTTCCCCTCCAATTTCTTACCATACCCTTCTCACCAATTTCACCCAGATTGGTTTGAGAAAGAATGAAAGGATACAAGATTTTAATCTCAAGTTCAATAAAACCTTGAGAAGGATTCCAGAAGATAAAAGACAAAATGACCATGTCATTCTCGGTTGTTATAAGAATGCAATACTCTCAAATGTAAAGTATGCTATTAGATCATCCCAAATGGATACTTTGGAGGAGGAAATGACTAAATCCACTGAGATTGAAGAAATTAGGGTGTCGACCCCAACATTATACTGGGAAGAGTACAAAGGAAACTGGGAGGATTAAATATTGATAATCAAGGAGATTCAAGCTCAAGAAAGAATGAAGAATTCAATCCTCTATCGGCTCAAAACCAAACGATGGGAGGAGTATTTTTCAAGGGAACCATACCTGATGTAAACGTTGACCCTATGGCGGTAGAGGAAACTAAGAAAAGAATCAAAATTGCACAAATGAATAGAACCATCAAACAAATGCAAAATGAGTTAACCAGACTAAGAAAGGGAGATAATTACATGCCAAATCCAATAATTCCAATCCCATAGCAAAGGAGGAACCCTCCCCAAGAAAACAAAGTGAGGTTTGAAAACACGGATAATCCGCAAAGACCAAGGGTTCCCAGACAACCTACCCCAAATGCAACTATTCTGGATGATGTTTATGATGAGCAATTAATTAAGCAAGAGAATTATTACTCACCTGATGAAAGCTATGAAAATGTGCATATGGAAGGATGCAAGGCATCCATGTATATATCTGAAGAGGGAGACAACGATCCCAACTCACAAGAAAATGTTGCCCAGACAAGAGGATTTGTAAATANGAAATGACTAAATCCACTGAGATTGAAGAAATTAGGGTGTCGACCCCAACATTATACTGGGAAGAGTACAAAGGAAACTGGGAGGATTAAATATTGATAATCAAGGAGATTCAAGTTCAAGAAAGAATGAAGAATTCAATCCTCTATCGGCTCAAAACCAAACAATGGGAGGAGTATTTTTCAAGGGAACCATACCTGATGTAAAGGTTGACCCTATGGCGGTAGAGGAAACTAAGAAAAGAATCAAAATTGCACAAATGAATAGAACCATCAAACAAATGAAAAATGAGTTAACCAAACTAAGAAAGGGAGATAATTACATGCCAAATCCAATAATTCCAATCCCATAGCAAAGGAGGAACCCTCCCCAAGAAAACAAAGTGAGGTTTGAAAACACGGATAATCTGCAAAGACCAAGGGTTCCCAGACAACCTACCCCAAATGCAACTATTCTGGATGATGTTTATGACGAGCAATTAATTGAGCAAGAGAATTATTACTCACCTGATGAAAGCTATGAAAATGTGCATATGGAAGGATGCAAGGCATCCATGTATATATCTGAAGAGGGAGACAATGATCCCAACTCACAAGAAAATGTTGCCCAGACAAGAGGATTTGTAAATAGAACAAACAATAGAGGAGATTCTGATAAAGAGAACCAAAAAGGAAAAAAAAAAAAAAAACAAATGAGAAAATGACAGATAGAATTGGAAGTAAAAGGAAACACATGAGGTCAAACTCCACTCAGATGACATATAATTTTGTAGAGGATTTGAGTAAATTAAGGATAAACCTTCCCTTTAAGGAAGTGGTGAAGATTCCCCAACAAAGAGAAAACATTTTGAAGTTGTTGGGTGATCCATTTGAAAGAGTAGAAGCTGTTGTTACCAGTCCAAAACAAATCCCTAGCCAGTTAACTACCAAGATGAGAGGTAAAATTCCTCCCTTTTACATTTTTATTGAAAATCATGATGTTGCATTGCATAATTGTTTAATTGGAACTGGAGTGATGAGAAATATCATGCCAATGGTGGTCATGGAGGCATTGGGAATGAGTTGCACCAATTATTATGAAACCGGTGAAAGTATATATGCAATTGATTCTAGAAAAGTGCCAGCTTATGGAGAAATCAAGGATTTTTATGCTTGGATTACAACAGCCCCCGTATCATTAAAATTTTCAATATTGTTGTTGTAGACCTTCCTCCAACATATGGAGTTGTGTTGGGAAGATACTGAACATCTATGATCGAAGGATATATAATGAACGATGGAAGTTGTATGATGCTGCCAAGCAAAGAAGGAACAATGATTAAAGTTCCCTGTGAACCTAGAAAACCCTTCTCCTTCAAAAAGAAGGACAATGAACTAATGGAGGATTATATATATGTCAATATTGGAAATTATGTTATCTTAGACATAGAACATAACAAAAGTCTGAAGCAAGTGCAAGACATGTAGAATCAAGAATATCTATTTGAAGGGTATTGGAGGATGACATTTGATGGAGCCTGCTCAATCTCTAGGAATGGATTTGGAATTGTTCTTATGAGTCCAAGTAAGATTATGCATCCACATGCTATTAGACTAGAGTTTTCATGCACTAATAATGAGGCAGAGTATGCAACTTTGATTCATGGGATGATCCTTGCACAAGAAATGAAAATATAACATCTAATTGTAACTGGCGACTCAGAGTTGGTCATCAATCAGGTTATCCAGAGGTATACAATAAAAAAGGAAAGACTTAAGTTGTATTTCAAAAGAGTTAATGAATTGATGGAATCTTTCGGTTCCTTCAAAATTTCTTTTATTCCACGGGACAAGAATCACAAGGTAGATTCACTATCCTTGGCGGCCTCATGGTCAAACCCAGACGATATCCAAAGAAAAATGTCTTTCCAAGTAGAAAGAGCTTTCCAACCGTCTGTGCTCGATAACATTGAATACTTGCAAGTGTTTGAGAACGATGAACAACTGTAATTTGTTTTGTTAAATGATGATGATGATGAAGACAATTACTCGTCTGTTGTCTCCAAAGATTGTATACAATCTGAATCTCTTTTTATGAAAGATGATCATGCTAAGAATCTCCTTGAAGAAGTTTCAGTTTGAAAAGTGCAAGAAACAAGAAAATTAAATATTGGAATTGACAGTTCCCCGAAATATGTCAACTTGGGAGTTGATTTCACCACTGAGGAAGTTGATCAATATGTTTCCTTGTTCAAATAATACATTGATGTTTTAGCTTGGACCTATGATGAGTTAAAAGCTTCAATAAAAATATATCCTAACATATCATTCCTTTGAGGGAGGAAGAAAATGTGAAGAAAAAAATAAGGATGATGAATCCCAAGCTGAAACCTATGGAAATATTGAATTGGAGATCCTATTAGAAACTCAGAATGGATTTCAAATCACCTCATTATAAGAAAAAAGACTGGGAAAATTTGGATGTGTGTTGACTTCAGAGACCTTAACAAAGCAATCATAAAGGATAACTTTCCTTTTCCTAATATGGAGTTGCTTCTCCAGCAAGCTACTGGATCAGCCTGTATGTCCATGTTGGATGGTTTTTCTGGATATAACTAGGTCTTGGTGGCCGAGGAAGATAGGGAAAAAACAACATTTATCACACCTTGGGAGACATGCATATGCTAGAATTCCCTTTGGTTTGAAGAACGATGGAGCCACATTCCAAAGGGCCATGGATCATGCATTCAATGGGTTGATAGGGAAATTTATGGAAGACTATCAATATGACTTGACAGTGAATTCAAAGAAAAGGGGTGATCATATCCATCATTTGAGAAAGGTTTTTGAAATATGTAGATTATATGGTGTCTCTCTGAATCCAAAGAAATGCTTCTTCATTGTGACTCAAGGAAAAATGTTGGGCCATATTGTATGCAAGGAAGGGATTTACATAGATCCAGAAATAATTAAAGTAATAAACAAGCTCAACCCCCCGACATCCAAGAAGGGAGTCTAATCATTTTTCGCTAAGATCAATTTCATGCAAAGATTTGTTCCTGACTATGCAAGTATCATGAAGCCAATAAATTTTTTGCTGAAAAAGAAGCAGAGGTTCGAATGGACAATGAATACTCAATAGGCGTTCAATAATATCAAAGGAGCAATCACCAATGCTCCAGTCCTCATTAGTCCAGACTTTCAAAGAGATTTCATCATCTATGCATTTTCTACAAAGACAGTTGTTGCATCTGTTCTTACTCAGAAGAATATCAAAGGAGAAGAACTCCCAATAAGTTTCATGAGAAAAACCCTACATGACTATGAGTTGAGGTATTCAACACTGGAGAAGCAGTCCTTGGCTCTTGTAAGAGAGGTAGCGCACTTTCAGACATACATATTGAACTCCCATGTTATTTCTTATGTGCCCTCATCACCAGTGAATATGCTTCTCAATCAACAATTGAGAGAAGGAAAATGGGCTAACTGGTTGCCAAAGATACAAGAACATGAAATAGAGATTAAACCTTTAAAAGCTATCAAAGGACAAGGTTTATGTAATCTCATCGCGAATGGAGATTCGGTCGATGGAATGATTTCAATTCCACTCGAGGAACCATTAGATGATTTAGAATGGTACAAAGATATTATATTCTACCTAAGGTCTGTGCAATTTCCTGTCACCATGAATCCCAAGGAGCGAAGAACATTGAAGATGAAGGTGAATCAATATGTATTGATTCTCGACATACTGTTCAGGAGAAATTATGATGGTATACTACTGAGATGTGTTGATGAAAATCAAGCCCAAGAACTAATAAGAAAATTCCATGAGGGAATATGCGGTGGACACTTTGCACCTACTGCAACCGCCCACAAGATAATAAGAGTAGGATTCTATTGGCCATCAATTTTCAGAGACTCATATGCCACAATAAGGAAGTGTTTGTCATGTCAATAGTTTTCAGGAAAAATGAAGATATTCGTGATGCCTTTGCGACCCATAATTGTAGAACAATCGTTATCCTAATGGGGACTTGATGTTGTTGGGCCGATTAATCCGAAGTCTAGCAAGGGGAATATGTACATTATCATGGCTACATATTACTTCACGAAATGGCCGAAAGTGGTGGAATTAAAGAAGGATGATGATGAAGAGCTAATTAAATTCCTCAAAGACAATATTCTGTCAAGATTTGATGTCTGAGATAAATTTATCATAGAAAATGGTTTGGTTTTCATCAAGTCGAAGTTTACAGAGTTTTGCGGAGAATAAGGAATCCTCATGGGTTAATCATCAAATTATTATCCACAAGGTAATGGCCTTGTTGAATCCAAAAACAAAACACTTGTTCATATAATGAAGAAAACCATTGACAAGAACCAAAGGATATGGCATCTAAAGCTGACAGATGCATTATGGGAAAGTATAATGACTCCAAAGGATAGGACTGGGATGTATCCATATATATTGGTTTATGGGAAAGAAGTGAAAATTCATATTAGCCTCAAGCTTAATGTGTTGATTTCTGTGGTTAATACCGAAGATACATAATACAATTCATCCATCAAGAGGAGAATTAATCAGTTGTTGAAGTTGGAAGAAGAACGAAGCAAATCCTTGAATCTAACTTCTCATAGGAAACAAAGAGTCAAAAGATATTTTGATCAGAGCACAACTATAAAGAATTTCCAGAAGGGAGGGTTGGTGCTACTTTGGAACAAGGCCAAGGAGAAACCGTCCATGCATACAAAGTTCGAAGCACTCTAGATTAGACCATATGTTGTTGAGAAGATATTGGGTTTTAACTCCTATACGCTCCAAGACATGAAGGGTAAAATATTAATTCTTCCTGTCAACGAGAAACATTTGAAAGGTTTATTCTCCTAAGACTTTCTCATTCTCATTGTACATAATTTTATTTTTCATTTTGTATATTCTTACTCTGATTCCATAGCCCAATCGACGGAAGCACCTGGTCATGAAAGGATCTGGATTATTGACAAGCCATAGAGGTTATCATCCCATAGTTGGAGCCAGTTGTCAAGATCAATTCCTGCTTCGGAAATTCCCCTCCCCTTTTCTATTTTCACAACATCTTTTGTCCATTTCTTTTTCCCTCTTCTATACTTACCCAAATTCCCCTTTTCTTTTTCCCCTTCTATCCTCCCTTTATAGTTACTATACTTAGTCATTTTTCCAAAATGACGAGGTCGTGGGTTGGAAGATTCGTGGATCCTCATATCCATCCACACTCTCACATCATGAGTGCTACCAATTGCCACATTATCCTATACTTAGACATTTTTGCAGTTGCGGGTTCCCGGGTTGGCGGGTTTCAAGCTTTCATATCCCTTGTTCTGTGACATACATTTTGTACCCAAACGATTTGCGATCTACGTTTTGAGAAATTGACTCCCCAAGCTCCTAAGTATCCCATCTCTCCTATATTGAGTCCGACTGACCGTGTTAAAACACTAAGCCAATTCTCAATCTTCTGCAACGACGGGTTCACAGGTTCCTGGTTTGACGGGTTCACAAAAGTCCCAAATGTTATTTTCTCTCATCCGTCCCTGCCACCTTCGTGCTTTTCCCAGTATGCATTTAGTATGGTTTAATGCTAATAAATAATCATGCAGTTCCCGTAAATATTGTCATTAATAAACGAAGGGCTCAAGTAGATTTCTTATTAAACCACATTAAATAACCTATTTGCAGAAGATTATATTATATCTTTCAAGCACTCATTTCAAACATCATTTGGATAAAAAAAATGCTCTCGTCAAAGGTGAAGATTGAAGGGACTTCTTGAAAAAACATGACAACAACCCAAAGGTGAAGATTGAAGGGACTTCTTGAAAAAACATGACAACGACCCAAATATCTTGAATTCTTGGAGAATCCCATGACCATCCTTGAAGATATTACCAGTTTGCAGGTCAACTTGTTCAAGAACCCCCTTCAGGAAATTGCCTGTTTATTTACCAGAGTTACGAGCCAAGAAAATATTGCCAGCTGTTATAACCCTATAATTTATAGGATCAACTGGTGACTGAAATATTATCCCTTTACTGCTTTGGTTGCCAAATAATTTTCCATTCTGTAAATAATTTGAGAAAAAGAAAAAGAGAAAAAAAAAAAGAAAAAGAAAGAAAAGAATAAAAGAGGGCATAAAAGAAATTGAATAAATCCCCATGCAATAACAATGACTTGGTCCATACAGTTTAAGCATGACCAAGCCCTTTTAATTGATGTTGATAGGATTAGTGAATAAGCTTGGCTAAACTGTTTAATATTAGCCAAGCAGATTAGGTTAGCTAGTGAATAAATTTGACCAAACTGCCTAATTTTGGTCAAATAACCCCAGGATAGAGTAATTTCTTAGTCCAANGAAATGACTAAATCCACTGAGATTGAAGAAATTAGGGTGTCGACCCCAACATTATACTGGGAAGAGTACAAAGGAAACTGGGAGGATTAAATATTGATAATCAAGGAGATTCAAGTTCAAGAAAGAATGAAGAATTCAATCCTCTATCGGCTCAAAACCAAACAATGGGAGGAGTATTTTTCAAGGGAACCATACCTGATGTAAAGGTTGACCCTATGGCGGTAGAGGAAACTAAGAAAAGAATCAAAATTGCACAAATGAATAGAACCATCAAACAAATGAAAAATGAGTTAACCAAACTAAGAAAGGGAGATAATTACATGCCAAATCCAATAATTCCAATCCCATAGCAAAGGAGGAACCCTCCCCAAGAAAACAAAGTGAGGTTTGAAAACACGGATAATCTGCAAAGACCAAGGGTTCCCAGACAACCTACCCCAAATGCAACTATTCTGGATGATGTTTATGACGAGCAATTAATTGAGCAAGAGAATTATTACTCACCTGATGAAAGCTATGAAAATGTGCATATGGAAGGATGCAAGGCATCCATGTATATATCTGAAGAGGGAGACAATGATCCCAACTCACAAGAAAATGTTGCCCAGACAAGAGGATTTGTAAATAGAACAAACAATAGAGGAGATTCTGATAAAGAGAACCAAAAAGGAAAAAAAAAAAAAAAACAAATGAGAAAATGACAGATAGAATTGGAAGTAAAAGGAAACACATGAGGTCAAACTCCACTCAGATGACATATAATTTTGTAGAGGATTTGAGTAAATTAAGGATAAACCTTCCCTTTAAGGAAGTGGTGAAGATTCCCCAACAAAGAGAAAACATTTTGAAGTTGTTGGGTGATCCATTTGAAAGAGTAGAAGCTGTTGTTACCAGTCCAAAACAAATCCCTAGCCAGTTAACTACCAAGATGAGAGGTAAAATTCCTCCCTTTTACATTTTTATTGAAAATCATGATGTTGCATTGCATAATTGTTTAATTGGAACTGGAGTGATGAGAAATATCATGCCAATGGTGGTCATGGAGGCATTGGGAATGAGTTGCACCAATTATTATGAAACCGGTGAAAGTATATATGCAATTGATTCTAGAAAAGTGCCAGCTTATGGAGAAATCAAGGATTTTTATGCTTGGATTACAACAGCCCCCGTATCATTAAAATTTTCAATATTGTTGTTGTAGACCTTCCTCCAACATATGGAGTTGTGTTGGGAAGATACTGAACATCTATGATCGAAGGATATATAATGAACGATGGAAGTTGTATGATGCTGCCAAGCAAAGAAGGAACAATGATTAAAGTTCCCTGTGAACCTAGAAAACCCTTCTCCTTCAAAAAGAAGGACAATGAACTAATGGAGGATTATATATATGTCAATATTGGAAATTATGTTATCTTAGACATAGAACATAACAAAAGTCTGAAGCAAGTGCAAGACATGTAGAATCAAGAATATCTATTTGAAGGGTATTGGAGGATGACATTTGATGGAGCCTGCTCAATCTCTAGGAATGGATTTGGAATTGTTCTTATGAGTCCAAGTAAGATTATGCATCCACATGCTATTAGACTAGAGTTTTCATGCACTAATAATGAGGCAGAGTATGCAACTTTGATTCATGGGATGATCCTTGCACAAGAAATGAAAATATAACATCTAATTGTAACTGGCGACTCAGAGTTGGTCATCAATCAGGTTATCCAGAGGTATACAATAAAAAAGGAAAGACTTAAGTTGTATTTCAAAAGAGTTAATGAATTGATGGAATCTTTCGGTTCCTTCAAAATTTCTTTTATTCCACGGGACAAGAATCACAAGGTAGATTCACTATCCTTGGCGGCCTCATGGTCAAACCCAGACGATATCCAAAGAAAAATGTCTTTCCAAGTAGAAAGAGCTTTCCAACCGTCTGTGCTCGATAACATTGAATACTTGCAAGTGTTTGAGAACGATGAACAACTGTAATTTGTTTTGTTAAATGATGATGATGATGAAGACAATTACTCGTCTGTTGTCTCCAAAGATTGTATACAATCTGAATCTCTTTTTATGAAAGATGATCATGCTAAGAATCTCCTTGAAGAAGTTTCAGTTTGAAAAGTGCAAGAAACAAGAAAATTAAATATTGGAATTGACAGTTCCCCGAAATATGTCAACTTGGGAGTTGATTTCACCACTGAGGAAGTTGATCAATATGTTTCCTTGTTCAAATAATACATTGATGTTTTAGCTTGGACCTATGATGAGTTAAAAGCTTCAATAAAAATATATCCTAACATATCATTCCTTTGAGGGAGGAAGAAAATGTGAAGAAAAAAATAAGGATGATGAATCCCAAGCTGAAACCTATGGAAATATTGAATTGGAGATCCTATTAGAAACTCAGAATGGATTTCAAATCACCTCATTATAAGAAAAAAGACTGGGAAAATTTGGATGTGTGTTGACTTCAGAGACCTTAACAAAGCAATCATAAAGGATAACTTTCCTTTTCCTAATATGGAGTTGCTTCTCCAGCAAGCTACTGGATCAGCCTGTATGTCCATGTTGGATGGTTTTTCTGGATATAACTAGGTCTTGGTGGCCGAGGAAGATAGGGAAAAAACAACATTTATCACACCTTGGGAGACATGCATATGCTAGAATTCCCTTTGGTTTGAAGAACGATGGAGCCACATTCCAAAGGGCCATGGATCATGCATTCAATGGGTTGATAGGGAAATTTATGGAAGACTATCAATATGACTTGACAGTGAATTCAAAGAAAAGGGGTGATCATATCCATCATTTGAGAAAGGTTTTTGAAATATGTAGATTATATGGTGTCTCTCTGAATCCAAAGAAATGCTTCTTCATTGTGACTCAAGGAAAAATGTTGGGCCATATTGTATGCAAGGAAGGGATTTACATAGATCCAGAAATAATTAAAGTAATAAACAAGCTCAACCCCCCGACATCCAAGAAGGGAGTCTAATCATTTTTCGCTAAGATCAATTTCATGCAAAGATTTGTTCCTGACTATGCAAGTATCATGAAGCCAATCATTTTTTTGCTGAAAAAGAAGCAGAGGTTCGAATGGACAATGAATACTCAATAGGCATTCAATAATATCAAAGGAGCAATCACCAATGCTCCAGTCCTCATTAGTCCAGACTTTCAAAGAGATTTCATCATCTATGCATTTTCTACAAAGACAGTTGTTGCATCTGTTCTTAATCAGAAGAATATCAAAGGAGAAGAACTCCCAATAAGTTTCATGAGAAAAAACCTACATGACTATGAGTTGAGGTATTCAACACTGGAGAAGCAGTCCTTGGATCTTGTAAGAGAGGTAGCGCACTTTCAAACATACATATTGAACTCCCATGTTATTTCTTATGTTCCCTCATCACCAGTGAATATGCTTCTCAATCAACAACTGAGAGAAGGAAAATGGGCTAACTGGTTGCCAAAGATACAAGAACATGAAATAGAGATTAAACCTTTAAAAGATATCAAAGGACAAGGTTTATGTAATCTCATCGCGAATGGAGATTCGTTCGATGGAATGATTTCAATTCCACTCGAGGAACCATTAGATGATTTAGAATGGTACAAAGATATTATATTCTACCTAAGGTCTGTGCAATTTCCTGTCACCATGAATCCCAAGGAGCGAAGAACATTGAAGATGAAGGTGAATCAATATGTATTGATTCTCGACATACTGTTCAGGAGAAATTATGATGGTATACTACTGAGATGTGTTGATGAAAATCAAGCCCAAGAACTAATAAGAAAATTCCATGAGGGAATATGCGGTGGACACTTTGCACCTACTGCAACCGCCCACAAGATAATAAGAGTAGGATTCTATTGGCCATCAATTTTCAGAGACTCATATGCCACAATAAGGAAGTGTTTGTCATGTCAATAGTTTTCAGGAAAAATGAAGATATTCGTGATGCCTTTGCGACCCATAATTGTAGAACAATCGTTATCCTAATGGGGACTTGATGTTGTTGGGCCGATTAATCCGAAGTCTAGCAAGGGGAATATGTACATTATCATGGCTACATATTACTTCACGAAATGGCCGAAAGTGGTGGAATTAAAGAAGGATGATGATGAAGAGCTAATTAAATTCCTCAAAGACAATATTCTGTCAAGATTTGATGTCTGAGATAAATTTATCATAGAAAATGGTTTGGTTTTCATCAAGTCGAAGTTTACAGAGTTTTGCGGAGAATAAGGAATCCTCATGGGTTAATCATCAAATTATTATCCACAAGGTAATGGCCTTGTTGAATCCAAAAACAAAACACTTGTTCATATAATGAAGAAAACCATTGACAAGAACCAAAGGATATGGCATCTAAAGCTGACAGATGCATTATGGGAAAGTATAATGACTCCAAAGGATAGGACTGGGATGTATCCATATATATTGGTTTATGGGAAAGAAGTGAAAATTCATATTAGCCTCAAGCTTAATGTGTTGATTTCTGTGGTTAATACCGAAGATACATAATACAATTCATCCATCAAGAGGAGAATTAATCAGTTGTTGAAGTTGGAAGAAGAACGAAGCAAATCCTTGAATCTAACTTCTCATAGGAAACAAAGAGTCAAAAGATATTTTGATCAGAGCACAACTATAAAGAATTTCCAGAAGGGAGGGTTGGTGCTACTTTGGAACAAGGCCAAGGAGAAACCGTCCATGCATACAAAGTTCGAAGCACTCTAGATTAGACCATATGTTGTTGAGAAGATATTGGGTTTTAACTCCTATACGCTCCAAGACATGAAGGGTAAAATATTAATTCTTCCTGTCAACGAGAAACATTTGAAAGGTTTATTCTCCTAAGACTTTCTCATTCTCATTGTACATAATTTTATTTTTCATTTTGTATATTCTTACTCTGATTCCATAGCCCAATCGACGGAAGCACCTGGTCATGAAAGGATCTGGATTATTGACAAGCCATAGAGGTTATCATCCCATAGTTGGAGCCAGTTGTCAAGATCAATTCCTGCTTCGGAAATTCCCCTCCCCTTTTCTATTTTCACAACATCTTTTGTCCATTTCTTTTTCCCTCTTCTATACTTACCCAAATTCCCCTTTTCTTTTTCCCCTTCTATCCTCCCTTTATAGTTACTATACTTAGTCATTTTTCCAAAATGACGAGGTCGTGGGTTGGAAGATTCGTGGATCCTCATATCCATCCACACTCTCACATCATGAGTGCTACCAATTGCCACATTATCCTATACTTAGACATTTTTGCAGTTGCGGGTTCCCGGGTTGGCGGGTTTCAAGCTTTCATATCCCTTGTTCTGTGACATACATTTTGTACCCAAACGATTTGCGATCTACGTTTTGAGAAATTGACTCCCCAAGCTCCTAAGTATCCCATCTCTCCTATATTGAGTCCGACTGACCGTGTTAAAACACTAAGCCAATTCTCAATCTTCTGCAACGACGGGTTCACAGGTTCCTGGTTTGACGGGTTCACAAAAGTCCCAAATGTTATTTTCTCTCATCCGTCCCTGCCACCTTCGTGCTTTTCCCAGTATGCATTTAGTATGGTTTAATGCTAATAAATAATCATGCAGTTCCCGTAAATATTGTCATTAATAAACGAAGGGCTCAAGTAGATTTCTTATTAAACCACATTAAATAACCTATTTGCAGAAGATTATATTATATCTTTCAAGCACTCATTTCAAACATCATTTGGATAAAAAAAATGCTCTCGTCAAAGGTGAAGATTGAAGGGACTTCTTGAAAAAACATGACAACAACCCAAAGGTGAAGATTGAAGGGACTTCTTGAAAAAACATGACAACGACCCAAATATCTTGAATTCTTGGAGAATCCCATGACCATCCTTGAAGATATTACCAGTTTGCAGGTCAACTTGTTCAAGAACCCCCTTCAGGAAATTGCCTGTTTATTTACCAGAGTTACGAGCCAAGAAAATATTGCCAGCTGTTATAACCCTATAATTTATAGGATCAACTGGTGACTGAAATATTATCCCTTTACTGCTTTGGTTGCCAAATAATTTTCCATTCTGTAAATAATTTGAGAAAAAGAAAAAGAGAAAAAAAAAAAGAAAAAGAAAGAAAAGAATAAAAGAGGGCATAAAAGAAATTGAATAAATCCCCATGCAATAACAATGACTTGGTCCATACAGTTTAAGCATGACCAAGCCCTTTTAATTGATGTTGATAGGATTAGTGAATAAGCTTGGCTAAACTGTTTAATATTAGCCAAGCAGATTAGGTTAGCTAGTGAATAAATTTGACCAAACTGCCTAATTTTGGTCAAATAACCCCAGGATAGAGTAATTTCTTAGTCCAA
>JZKD02S0029265.1:84003-97228 GCA_000966675.3 Picea glauca | reverse complement strand
ATATTTTAATATTGTTTCAAAAAGTTATGTGCATCACATGTTTTTATCCTAAGTCCTTTTGGAAGTACACGTGAATTCCCAAATGGTGGAAGGAATGCGTGCTGGTGGAACGCATGTAGCTCCCAGGGTGACAAGTGTCAACCCCGGTGCATGCAAATAAAACAGACGAAGTAAGCTGTGAGGGGGGGCTCTCATCCATTCGATCTGACTGCCCTGAGTGTGATCAAGGGAAGCCAGTCTGCAAGAGACCCTTGTGTAATTCTGATACAGAAAAGAAAGCCTGTGTTTGTCCTGAAGAATCCGTGTACACCCCTGTCCAGAGTTGTGGAGTCTGTGTCTGATTCTGAGAAATCTCGTGCATGTAACCCCAGCCTACGTCAAGCCTGTGTTGATTTCGGGGAAGAGTCTTGCTTATTCGGGAAAGTTGAGCGAGCCTATGCAAGCATTCCCTGTTCCAAAGCCGTGACTGTGAAGCCATCCTGTGATTGCCGAATCTAGTTTTCGAAGAGTCTGTGTCTGTTTTCCCGTGGAATCGTTGAGACTACGCAGTACTGGATTGCGTGAGGCTTGTTGGCCTATGAGCGACTCCCTCCAGGTGAGAGAGTGCACAGAGGAAGGAGAGAGCTCTTGGAAGGAACCCTGTAGCTGCAACAAAACCCGGAGACTTCCGTTCCGGTCTATTCCTGTAACCCAAGGTAAGGGAGATTGGAAGCCGAAGGACTATCCAGGTGACAGAGAAGTTGCACTCTCCTGGGGTGGAACAGGCATGTGGGGAATGAGGGTCTGTGGGAAGTGAGCGTGGGAGATTCCTGGAGAGCGTTCTTCCTGGTGGTTGTGTGTGACTGAATTCCCTGTAACCTCAGCTTGAGTCTGGATTCCTTGCCCTGGGGTGGAGCTCAGTCCCAGCTTGGGGGTGACCCACTGTTGAGTTGAGGAGCAGTGCGGTCTACGGATGGGAGGTTCGTGGAAGGCTTGCATTTGGTTGGTGGATTCCACCATTGATAAAGATAAGTATCATGTTTTCTGCTGTGTATATGAAATAATATGATAAGGCTAAATGCTTGTTGAATATAGCAGTAATTCATATGTTTCACTCTGAGTTAAATGTATTACTTTGCTTGAATGCATATGTTTATATAATTTCAGTATGAGTTATGTAAAAGTCCATGTACAGATTGATTTGTAGAGAGGTTTGAATGCCTCGGTAGTGGAAAAGGGTACACTACAAAATGGCTCATCCTCCAGTGGAGTCTTTTGATTATGGAGTCACCAAGTGAATTATCTACAGTCACAATTATGTGTCTAACTCTTGTTCATCATCAAGAGCTAGCTCTGATCATTGTCGTTCTCCCAGGGAAATATTTTTTTGCTACTCTGTTCCCCGATAATGACACCAACATATGTACATCGATTATTCCAATTGCTAGGGAACCTCAATTATTCCAATTGCTCATTAGTACATCGATTAACCTATAACATCCCCCAATTGGTACTGATGGCTTCACTCTTCTCCTTGTGAGATTCAATCCATCATGGGTTTTGGGTTCAATCTCCAAATACTCTGAACATATATAAAGAACTACAACTCTTTTACAAGATATCCATAAGAAGAGACTTCAACGCCTCCATATCAGTAGTTGGAACTTTATGAATCTTTCCTTTATTATACGTATAGCTACCATCCACTGCCTTGAAGTATAAATGTTTAGTGACATCAGTGTGAGTGAGGACTCGCGCTAATGCTCCATTTTCCATCATAAACTTGGGATTCATGTGCGAGCTTGTCCTTGTCTGTAGATTAGGCAACACTTGGGCGTTACCTTGACATATAATATGATTACTTTTCGTGTATATATGTATTCAAGCGTTGTTGTTGCAAGTTATATTGCTGGAATGAGAACTAAAAGCATCTCATTTTCATTCGACCAGAATGAACTCAAGAATGTGGAAACCCCAATCAAAAACAAATACATTATGGAGACTACTCAGTATAGTTGCTTTGACATTTGGGCGAATGAACTTGATGTTGGCGACCTGTCGTTCTTTAGTATCAATGACCTCAACACCTCATTATTTCCATTTGTATGTTGCCTCAACACATGGGCACGCACTTAATACCACCGTTAGCTAGAATTGCGACTTGGAAAGCTTGGCTCTTCGGAATGGCATACACCTGACACTTGCCTTAACACCTACACATATACCAAACACAATCCCTGTCAGCTGGATCTAGATCTCATTATTTGGGCGCTCGCGATGGGTACTATTTATTTTTTTGTGATAGAATATATCCCAAATTTATAAGCGCTGACACATTTCAAATGTTTATATAGAATAATGTTCCCAACCATTCTCAATGCGTAGTGAAAGAAATATTAGTCCTTGGCTCCTCTTTGGAGCCTTAGTGTGAGAGTTTTTCCTCGTGACTTGGCACAAATGTAATTTGGTCCTCGGATACTATGGTGATGTTGGCTTGGATCTTGGTTACATTCTTGGATATTAGGCTTGATTAATGATAAGCCCAACAGTTTTTTGTTTAACACCAAATCTCAAATATAAAGCATTGTATATATAGTTTTAAAAACTATTATAATCTTATATTTTACAAAACAAAAATTGGTTTTGTTGAGAAGGAGAAAAATCATGCATTTGGAATTTTCAAATACAATCAGAAACCAAGGAATTCAATCTAGAGAAATTTGTGATACATACTAGTTTGATGTTTTTTGAGAAGACAAGAGGGCTTGAAAAAATTGGTGAAAGACTTGGATGTTTTGGGAAATTGATACAAAATCAATGAAGAGATTGAAAAATTTGACGAGGTCACATTTATGATGCCGCTGCAAAAATTCCCTGCTTTTGGTAGTGCACCTGTCTTTGTCACATGTGCTGTCAGAACTTGGTACAAAATTTAACATTTTAAGCTTGCAGATTTGGGTACTAATAGGAACTAAGAAAAATCCTTAGAATATTAATTTGGGAAATGGTTCTTCTTTTGAAGAAAGGAATTGGTTCATTAAGCTTTTCAAGGAGTACAAATATAATTTTGCATGGACATATAGTGATTTAAAAACATATGACACTAAAATAATACAACATGTGATTACTTTAAAGGAGAATGCTAAAAATGTGTAGCAAAAACTAAGGAAAATTCATCCCAGCATGGAGCTTCAAATTAAGAAACAATTGAATAAATTATTAGAGGTTAAGATCATTTTTCTTGTATGTCACTCATAGTGGGTATCAAATATAGTTTCAATACGCAAGAAAAATGGGAATATCAAAATTTGCATTGATTTTGGGAATCTAAACAAAACTTCTGATAAGGACAATTACCCAGTCCCACCAATGAAGTAGATTCTACAATGTGTATTAGGTTCTGAAATGTTTTCACTTTTAGATGGTTTCTCTAGATATAATCATATTTGGTTTCATGCAGATCATATTAAGACCACATTTTGAACCAAATGGGGAACTTATGCATATAGAGAGATGCCTTTTGGATGAATTAATGCAAGTGCCACATTTCAGAGAGAAATGGATATAGATTTTCAAGGATTGATAAATAAATCAATGGTATTTTATCTAGATGATGTTATTGATTTCTAAAAAAATAGAAGTGATCATATTGTTTCTTACAATCATACACACAATCTTTTGTAATCTCCCACTTTAATTCAAAATATACACATATACAAATGTGTTTTAATTTCATCATAAAAAAATAATGGATTGTTTTAAAAATAGCTATATAGATCAAACTTGTAAATTTGTAGCCGAGAGGTACATAATCAAATCACATATGCATGCAAGTTGCAACTAATGAGGCATTAAAACACTTGCATACATACAAATTTTACAACTATTGGGGTACTTAATCAATCACTTTGTAAACAAACTCTAAATCCATAACATCCTTTAATTAAACTCCTTGCATGCATACAAACATACAACCATTGAGGCGTTTAACGAAACACTTTGCATGTATTAAACCTACAACCATACTGATGCAAGAGCATCTTTGGCCTTAAGAAAACCGCATCAACCAAAAACATTTCATTTTCAAGCTAGTAAATTGAAGGGTGAAATAATTCTTACAACTTTTATTGTTGTAACACCAGAGATACAAGTGCTACCGCTCTAATGATGTAACTCTTATTACTGCAACACATGTTGTTGCAATACCAATGTTGTAAATCACATTGTTGGATCACCAATACCATACCATCCATTGCTGCAACACCTAGTTTGTAAATTGCATTGTTGCAACAACAATGTCATAACACATGTTGCTACAACACCCATGTTATAAATCATGTTAATGCAATACCAGTGTTGTAACACCTATTGCTACAACACCAATGATGTAAATCACATTTTTGCAACACTAGTGTTGTAACACCTATTGTTGCAACACCCATGTTGTAAATCACATTGTTGCAACACTAGTGTTGTAACATTTGTTGCTACACCACCCATGCTGCAAATAACGTTGTTGCAACACCAGTGCTACAACACATGTTGTTGCAACACTTATTGCTGCAATATCGTTGTTGTAACACTTATTGCTTCAACACCTGCATTGTAAATTACATTGCCACAACACCAGTGTTGTAACACATGTTGTTGAGAGGGACAAAAATGGAAAATTTATTTAAATCACAACTAAATTTATTCTATAAAATCTGTTTACATGACTAATCTAATATATGGCACACACAATAAAACCTACAGTCACCAACAAACTTCAATACAACACAATAAGACACATGCATGTTAAAAATAATTTCTATGGTCAACATAAATAAAAATAATTAAATCTTTTAACCAAATTTTCTAAACCCTCTTGCAGGCCCTTTTTTTCAACTTCCACTTCTACAAAGAAATATGTAGAATGAGGAGAATAAATAAAAGAAATAGAATAAATAGAAGAGAATAATTTTCAGCTTCAAGGACAGATCCTTTTTCTTTAACCCTTCATAATATTTCTTCCATGATGCCATACAACTATCTAGATTCCTAAAATGTTAGCTAAAATAGATTCTATCCATAACTCAATAATTAACCCAAATGTTAACATTTTCAACTAGCAATATTGGTGTAATTAAAAATCATTCCATATTTATAAAATAACATAAAACATCAAAGTTAAACAACTAAAAATTTACCTGAAACTTACAGATCAATTCTCTGTAGCAGCTCCAACCTGAAATCAATTGATTAGCTCACTGCAACAACCACATGCAAATTCTATACTGCACCACTTGCCAACTTAATAGACCAACCAACTCACCACCCAACCTTATCTATGGATAACTTCGAGAACTTCTCCCCCTGGAACCCCTGAGTTGTAAGAGCTCACAAACAATACCTAGATGCAACAATAGAGAGATAATATGCAAATTAAGGAAGAGTGATAAGGGAATAATATAATCCAATTTTCCTTTCAACACCACTCAGATCTTACTCAACCAGACCAAGCTAACCTAGATATTTAATTTATAGTTTCCACAATTATTTTGGCAACTTCTAGTTACTTTCTTCTGGTTCCCCCTCATACCATGAGGGTCCTTCTACGGTGACATTCCCACATATTTTTTATTTTAATAAATAATTAATTAACTTAATATTCATCACCCCCATGTGCCACTTTTATATTATTTCTTATTATTCATTTTTTAAAATTATTTATTTCACCTTTTTTATTAAAAATTATTAAAGTTAAAAGCCCCTCAAAAGTGGGTAAATTTTCAATTAAATTAATCCAAGGTTTAGCCTAGGTTGGCTTACCTGGTTGGTTTATTCCCTTGAGTAGTGATGTTATGTTGGAGAATAGGGATTCCACACACATATGGCATGCCTCTCCAGACTTATATGGACTCCATTTCCTTTCCTTGTACCTAGGACTCCACACCCTAGTATATTTAAGACTTTGTTCACAAGTCAAGTGATCCAACCAAGTCCATAACATATAAGTCTGACATACATAATCCATCAACAATCACCCTTCCTGGGTGTCACAAAACTATATTAGCCAAATGGGACACTACATACTCTCCCTCTTGGACTTAAACTTGGCCCAAAGTTTAATTAGACAAAAAAGGAAATTCCATATGCATAGTAGATGCATTTTCCCATGAAGTGGAACTAGGACTATACAAGACCCATATATCAGTGTTCACAAGTCAATTGATCCAACCAATTCCATAACATATAAGTCCGACATACATAATCCATCAACAATAACCCATCTTGGGTGTCACAAAACTATATTAGCTAGATGTGGCACTACATACTCCCCCTCTTGGGCTTAAACTTGGCCCAAAGTTTAATTAGACAAAAAGGGAAATTCCATATGCATAGTAGATGCATTTTCCCATGAAGTGGAACTGGGACTATACAAGTCCCATTGGACCTTTACTTGGTCCACCATGCAACACCTAAGTTGTTAAGTGTGAAGCTCCAATGTACAAACTAGTTATGCCTTCAGATCCCCCTTGTTCGTTACCTAAGTTGTAAAAGAGATTTATTTTTACAAGAAATATCAAATCCAACAAAACAAATACATATGCTAGCACAACACATCATGAGTCATAACTTATGTCAATATTTTTATTATCTTTACTAATGTAATCAAATAAGATCATAACTTCAATGCCAACACATTATGAGAACTCTTAACTCATACTCATCATCCATAAGACAAGGTATCAAATGCATTATGATGGTGCTTATTCCCAAGTAATATAGACTCTCTTTTCTTTCCAATAGAAAATTTTCTCAATTAGATTTAGAGATATAATTTGTTTACATAGCAGATCCACAAAACTAGGATCGATTCATGTTCTAGATAGTCCCAAAAAGTCAATAGGGAATCATAACCACCAATACAAATGATACAATACAATATCGGAATCCAAAAAAGGATGACTAGATCGTCAAAGCTAAAAACTGAGATTTACAATGATAAAAACCATCTCCAAAAAGATACAAAGATGGCCAATGAAAACATAGTAAACTGAAAAGAGAGAACTCAAAACAACAAAAGGCAGAGAGTCTAATAAAGGCTGTGAAAATGTGTGGCGCCTTCAACCCCATTTGTCCACTGAGAATATGTAATCCTGCCTTCTGGTTTTTGTAATGCCATCTTAGAGAGATAATCTGCTTCAATATTGTAGTCTCTATAGACATGCTCAAAACTTATATCCTGGAAGGATTTGATTAAATCATTTATTCCGTCCTTCCATCCCTCCATGGAGCTCGATTGGAGTCTAGCTCTGTCAGTGAGCCAATCAATGATAAATTTAGAATCCCCTAGGATTTGGATTCTATAAAAAGATAGATGTAGTGCTAATCTTAGTGACGCCCATACGCCCAATAATTATGCTCTGTTATTTGTGCCTCTACCACAATTAAAAATCCATTTATATACAATTAGGTTTGGTGTTTTAATGATGCCTCCAACTCCGTAGTTTTGACCATCCATCTGAGTCGCTCCATTGAACTAGGTTGTATTAATATTTTTTTTTTATTGGATTGAAATGGTGCGCAAAGGCACTGACTTCTGAACTTTCAGTTTACAATTATGATGGCCTAATTTTTTTTAAAATCACTGAGTGTAATGATGGGATATTTTCTTCAAAGATAGATGTATTCCTTTCCATCCAAATGAACCAGCAAGTATGTGCTGCAACCAAAGTTGGGACCGATTTATCACTTACCCAGGAATTCATACAATCATTTAAGTTATTCCCATTCCAGCACATTTTGAAATTTAGAAGTAAGGCCAATCTATCCCATACTGCTTTCATAAAGGCACAGTGAATAAAGAGATGATCAGTGTTTTCAACTTCTTGCAGGCAAAGATAACACCGAGACGGTCCTTCCCAACCTCTAATATTCATATTTTCCCAAGTCAAGATTTTGTTCTCGGATGCTAACCAGATAAAACACTTTATTTTGAGCTGTAGGTTCCATTTCCAAATTGCTTGTCTCCATCCCAGAACCATTTTTAATCCCTGAGTTGTTAGGTTGGCCCGATACACATTTTTTACAATGATAATTCCAGAATTGTCACCATCGATCCAGATGAGATCATATTCTCTGTCTTGGATATAGGCACCCGAGTTAATGAGGTTTATCCGGAAACAATTCCACTCCATATCCAATGCACCAGTAAGTCCTAACTCCTCACTAGAAGACCACAAAGAAGTAGATTGATTGTCCATGAACTTTCTCATCTGTTGTAGAGATGTGATTTTTCGATTTTTTAATGCATAAATAAGAGTAGAAGATAGGAAGGAATTATCACCCATGCCTAGGATCCAGTCTCTTCCAATCTCGATGAGATGACATGAGCTCGGTGACCAGCTTAACCAATGAGTAATCAAGTGGATTGTCTTCATAAGTCCTCTCTAGAATCTGGAGGTTAGATTATATAAGAAAGATGGAGACCTGAACCAATTTTTGACCGTAGTGTGTGGAAAGTATTTATCGATTATAACTTTGTGCCAAATCATCATACCTTAGGACTCGCTAGAGAGAGTTTTCCACCAAAGCCTTATTCAAGTCAAATAAGTTCCACAATCCCCACCCGCCAAATTTCTTTGGCAATGTTAGACTTTCCCATTTACACAGATGATAGGATTTTGTATCGTTGTTCCCTTTCCATAGGAAATTCAACATAATATTTCTTAGGTTATTCAAAACAGAATTTGGAATGATCTCAAGGGACATCCAGTACACTGGTTGGCATTCTAAAACCGATTTCAGTAGAGTAAGGCATCCTCCCAATGTCAGCCATCTGTAACACCAATTCCCAATCTTTTTTTCAAATTTATGAAGCATCCAGTTCTAGTCTTCAGTTCGTTGCATCCCTGTTTTCAAATGATACCCAAGATATTTCAATAGAAAGGTCAGAGAACATGAAAGGAAAGAAACAATTGAATGGATCCAAATCCTGATTCAAAAGACATTCATGGAGCACCGTCGATTTTTGAATATTTACCTTTAAACCAGACGCTAAACAAAAAAGTTTAACAATCTTGTCTATCTCTCACCATTCATTTAAAGTAGCATTTGACATAATAAAAAACATCATCTACAAACAAAATATGTAGAATTTTTATAGTTCTGGATACTTTAATACCTGTCAGCAAGCCATTGCTTTGACTCTCTTTTAGTAAAAGACTAAGCCCCTCCATGACCAATATAAATAATATAGGCAATAAGGGGAAACCTTGGCGAAGTCCTCTGCCACTTTTGAAAAACTCAGTGGCCTCCCCATTTAATAAAACAACAAAGGATGATTATATGATACAACTCATTATCCAATTCGTCATGTCGATACCCATACTAATCTGAATTAAAATCATCATTAACAGGTCCCAATTGATGCAATCATATGCCTTATGTAGATCCAATTTTAATACCATTGATTTTATACTATTCCTTTTAATACTATGAAGGCATTCATGGATCGTGTCAATAGCATCCTGTATGCGAAAACCTTTCAGAAATCCCAGCTTCTCTTCGGACAACGATCTGGAAAGATAGGGTTTCAACATGTTTTCTATAATCTTAGTGATTATTTTATAACAAAGTTTACATAAAGATATCGGCCTAAAATCACCAAAGGCCTGAGGATTATTTACTTTTGGAATTAAGGCCAAGAAAGTTGAGTTTAGGCCACCAACGTTGATACCTTTGGTTCTCGTTTCTTCCACCATTTCCAAGATATCTTCACCAACCAGGTTGAAGAAATGTAGGAAAAATTCAACCGTCCATCCATCAGGCCCTAGGCTCTTGTCACGTTCAAATAAGGTAAGTATTGCTTTTAATTCACTTTGTACCACTGGGCGATATAAATTCATTGCTTCATCTTCAGTGATGAAACTGTTGAAGAGGCTAACAACTTTAACCTGATCCACTGTCAACGGAGGATCCTGATCTCTGAAAAAAGCTTTGAAATATTTAGTAGCTTCATTTTTAAGAGTTTCCTGGCCACTGTGCATATTTCCCAAATCATTTTTTATTTCCCATACAAATTTTTTATTTCTTCTAAAATTTGAAAGACTATGGAAGAACTTGGTATTACTATCACCAATTTTAATCCATATGGCATGACTTCTTTGATGCCATAGTTCTTCCTTTTTCTTTAAATACTTGTTTCTACATTGTTCAATATTTTTTAAAATTAAATCCTCTTGTAAAGTTCTCAAGGCTCTTGAAACGGGTTGGAGCTAGTTTTTTATATCCAGTTCACTCTGCAATAGATGGAAATTTTCCTTTAATTTACGAGACTTTACCCACTGCTTTGTATTGACCTTAAACTCTTTGAGTTTCCATACCAATCTTTTCTAGTTTCCACTCTCATTTAGGAATTTTTTATCTTGCCAGAGATTATGTACTAAATCCATGAATTCCTACTCCACTAACCATTGTGAGTTGAATTTGAAAGGGTGGGCTTTGAATAAAGGCAAGAACTCCAATTGAAATAACACTGGTGCATGGTCAAAGACAAAAGGGTATTCCACCCATGATCTATAAAGATCAATGCTTGATAGAAGACCTTCAGACACAAGGAACCTGTCTAGATGTTTCCATATAGCATCTGAACCAGACCGACCGTTCCTCCACGTGAGGACCACCTTTGTAGGCTCGATATCAATAAGATTTTTGTTTTGAAAAAGGACTTTGTAAAAACCTTCCATAGACCCTATTGTAGCGGAACCACCCCATGTTTCGCCCGTAGACAAAGTAATATTTGGGTCCCCTACTATAATAAGGTTTTTGACAATTAACAAGCCAGAGTCTGCCACAAGGTTCCAAAATCTTCTTTTTTCCACACACAAACCATAGCGATTAAGCAATGCAATCTCCATATTGTTAGATAAACAAGAACCTGTCAATAAAATTCAACCAACAATGAGGGAAGGAACCAAATTGTATAAGCCTGGATCCCAAGAAGCCAACAGTCCACCCGAAGTACCAAAGGAATTCACAACAACACAAAACCAACGCGGACGAAAGGCATGCATAAATGATCTAGATTTCTGAGTCGAAACTAGAGTTTCTTGAAGAAAAAAAATGTCAAGAAGGGTCTTTTCCAATACACGTCGGAAGGAGACCGATTTTAGGGTGCCTCCGGTCCCTCTGAGATTAAGAGAGAGAAAAATCATTATTTTGCATGAGCAAGGGCCTTCATTTCTCTAAGTGCCCCACTGTCAGTGGAAGGTGTTGAATATGGAAGCGATGGGTTCAAAACAATAGCCTTTTTCTTGGCGCTCCATGTTTTTACAGGAGAGTAGTCGATACCTAAGCCCCTAGACCAAGAAAAATCTTTCTCGACACCAGCAGCAAGTGGAGTAAACTTACTAGACTCACCCAAGGTGACACCAGGGTCCATAATGGAGTTTCCAAGGTAGATGGGAAGTTGGATCGAGGATGTAGGATCACAGATAAAAGGTAGAAGGGAATCCAAGACCGCATGAAGTGATGGTTCGTCGTCCTTCGGTTCTTGGTATCTTGAGAGAACATGTGACTCAACAGTCAACGAGCTAGGTATAATAGAGTTAGTCGTGGGGGCCGACTGTGAGGTTGAAAGAACAGGTGGAGGAAAATCAGTTAGGGGTGAAGTCGGTTTAGAAGGTGGAGTTTCTCCAACTGAAGGATAAAAAGGCTATTTTTCTTTTTCCAAAGGATTTCTAGACTCAACAATAACACGAGGTTCCACTACTATAATAACATATACACTATTTGTTTGACTTTTAAACCAAACCGACGCATCTAAAACATCGATTTCGAGTTGTGTCAAGGAAGAATAAAGAATAGGGCAAAGAAATTCCAGCTTACCTGTAACTGAGTCTTCCATAACTGGCGAGTCTGATTCATCCTGTGGAAACTGGAAAGAGCTAAGGCCGGTGTATTTTACTCCCGAAGACAAATCAGGTGAAGGATATTGTAGGGAAAAATATTATGTTTCATCCTCCACTGCAATGCCTTTACATTCACGTCTGGGGTAGACAATACTCCTACATAAAGTACATCTAAAAGGTAAACCAAGATAATCCAAACATTGACGGATACGTCTTCCTTGCCATTCAATATCTAGTACTTCAGGAAGGCCCGAATGAATTTCCATAGCAACCAATACTTTCACCATTTTCGACGAATTTGCCGATAGTGAAGGCTCATAAACTGCAATGGAAGTCCCTAAGGAATTCCCGATAGCTTGCAAGGATTCTGAATTCCAGAAATGCCATGGTAAACCAGGCATAAGGACCTAGAGGTGTTTATGCTGGAAATACTCAGTGAGAGGGTCGAAAGCTACCCTCCAACGCTTCAACATTAAACTACTCCCTCTATTAACCCAACTACCATTCAGTAGGCAAGAAGCATCTTCTGGTGTATTGCATAAAAAACCAAACCAAAATTTAGTTATGGTCATGAGTTCTGGAGTATAACCTAAGAGAGGGGTCCAGACCTGCTCAACCCACACAGGTAGCGAAAAATTACCCAAATTCCTATACGATAGTCTCCCCACCAGGCCACAAATAGACAACCTGCAAGTCTCTGCTAGACAAACATCTGAGCCTAATACCATCTTACGCACTGCCTTGTTTGGCTTCCACAAATGAATACCACCCTTGGGATGGATATTCTTTACCCCTTTACCACTTTGGGCACCAGAAGAGTCCTGAATCATTTTCTCTCTCAGAACATTATCAGGAGCGCAAGGGTGCACTTACGGGGGGAAGACAGTTAGGCCAGGCAAGTTTATTGAGTGTTGTAACTCTGAGGAAGTATGATACTTAGAAAGAGGAGTAGGGGAAGTCAGAGGCTTTGGTAAATGATTGTGAGAGGTAGTACGACTACTCATAGTGTTCACAGAGGTGAAAAGACCCTCTGCCTACCAAATTCCTTCATCCTCCACTCCCATGAGGGCTTGGACATCAGTGTTTATAACTGTCAACCTAGGTTGTTTTAGAATATAGAGGATTGTGCTCATTTAACCATTGACGATACCCTCGTCACCAGACCACAAGCCTTAAGCCACCCTCTGAGCACCTTGACCTTGACCGAGAAGAGAATTCTGGCTGCAATCAATAACCAAGAGAGGCTAAATGCACCAAGCAAAAGAATAGAAACTAAACTGAACATATGATCCCACCCAGAAGCTAGCGCACCACTTTCCCAGCTCTCCCAGAAAACCTGCGCACCAAAC
>JZKD02S0029265.1:21373-32042 GCA_000966675.3 Picea glauca | reverse complement strand
AATGTGAACGTCCTTCTTAAGCAGACATGGGAGACAATGGGAAAACCAAGGTTTATCTGGTCTCCTATTTAATTGAGGCTGGTAAATCAACAAAATATTGTTCTGATTGGAAGTTGACAGGGGTGAACAGGGGTGAATGTTAATATCGATGGAGTGCACAACACATCAGATTTTGAAGTAATCGAGATAGTGGATGGTAGTAAACCTTACCCAATGTTATTTGGACTTGATTTGGATTTTGATAACTAGACCATTATTGATCTGAAAACGAGACAAATGATCTTTGAAGCAGGATACTTGAGAGTTATTACGCCATTGGATCCCAGTGAAGGAAGATGATATGTGGAACTGACAAGGGGAAAAGAACTCAATAAGCTTTACAATGTGACCACAAGGATGGATGAACATGTTAATCCTACTTCTGAGGGTGTACTCAGTTGGAGAGGTATCAATTCTTGTGCATCAGATTCTGAAGAAGCCTTGAAACATTGGCAATAGAGGTTACATGAAGTATATACAAGGAGATGTTCTCGTATTAGCCACACATTGCGCTAGATTTGAGTTGAGGTACATGGTCCCTCGAAGTATGGTGGACTAACAAATATAGATTCTTTTGTAAAATAATTTTAATTGTAGGTATCATAACAAAATAGAGTGATATGATTAGATATCATATCAAAAACGACTCCTACAAGGTGGTGGTATGCACATAAGGATAGAATAGAGAATTGGCACCAATGCAGAAGGTTGTTACAAGTCAGGTTCAGAAGAGAATTTGAATATACTAGGTTGATTTCTCCTATAGATCATCTTAATGCACCGTGACATGGAAATCAACACCTAAGAAATACTGGACACACTTGTTTGTACAGACTCTGGATACGATCCCAAAGAACTGGTATATAGAACTAGAAGTACATAGAGGAACAACAGACTAGGAATATTTGAATCACAACTTCGAGGTCACTTTCAGTTTTGAAGATGATCCCCCCTCGATCGATACAACTCTATAGATCATCAAAAACAAGATCTTTACATTAGAAGACTTGACAAGACTAGTACCCTTATATAGTGAACCCAGATCTTATATGATTGTTCAAGAGATTTTGGAATGCTATAACATAGCTGGAGAAGACCAGGAGGACGAAGAATTGAGAAATTTGAAAGTGCTATAAATTGAAGGAGAGTGAACAGTAGAGGGTCCCGAGCTTGAATCTGCCAAGTATGAAAATCCATTGAAAATGCACAAGGTGAATATTGGTATGAAGGATAATCTCAAGTTAGCACATATTGGAGATTACTGGAATGAAGAAACTGTCGGGAAGATTGATGATCTATTGTGTGAATACCAAGACATTTTCCCAAATATGTTTTTAGAAATGAAAGGGATTCTTGGGGAGATAAGGGTGATGAGGATCTGTAACGATCCCAAGACATTATGCCAGGATCATCACGGTTTTGGTGTCTTTTTTTAACTTTTTCTGAGTGAGGTATTTCGTCAAACACTTTGCTGATCTATTTGTTTACATGTGTTTACTTGTTGAATGACCTCTTGATTTCGTCCTTAGGGTTTACTGATGTGTTTATATGCGTGTTGCAGTAAATAAAAATAAGATACAATCATGGAACATTCCTCAACCATATGCAATATGATAGACAAGCCAAAACATCTCAAATATGATTTTATTCATGAAATAGAGGAACCTACTACAATGAAGATGCCGATCTAGAATGCTCAATAGATGGCTCCAATATAGAAGTATGAGCTGCTACAAAAATCTCTCGAAAATACAAAATAAACCTCCAAAGGATGGATAAGAGATGAAGACCAACACCAAGGTAGATCTGGTCGTATGAAGTGCGGAAGACCTAATTGGATGATGCCACGTCCTGCTAGAATGCTAAAGCTCCTCAACAATTCGCCCCGTCTGCCAAATGTGTCCAATCACCCCAAGAAATATGCCAAATAGTAGATCGAGTTATGGTAAGAACAACCCAGGTGCCCGAATCTCTAATATTCCTCTCAAACCCTATGGATCTGAACCTCCTCCAATGTATGGTGCACCCTCCTAGATGGCTGAAACCCTAATAATTCAACCTCTCTCCTAGAGACCTCCAACAACTCCACCAATCCACTAGAATGATAGATCGGGGCATGGAAATGAAAACCCAAGTGCTCAACTAGGCCAAATACTGGCTATATACTTAGATCTAGCTACCCTCCAAATAATGGTGCATCCTCCTCTTGGGAAATCGTCCCAATATCAATACAAATAAACCCTCCGCTGAAATGCCTCTGCAAACAACAAAAAATGATGCCAAGACACCTGCAAGGAAAACCCAATACCTGGAATTACCGAAATCTCTTCTCCTCAGCTAGAATGAATTCTCCTTCAATGGATGGTGTGCCCCTCTTGATGGAAACCCTCAACTGGTGCACCCTCTCTCGACCTGCACATGTAACTGATGCAGAATCCTTCTGCAATTGAGTAGATCTGGAACTAGAATGGTGTGGGAGCGTATTGCATCTTCGATACCAAGCTTGGGACAAGCTAGGTGGAATNAGTGGGGACATTACAGGATCCCTTTGAAGTCAAATGCCAAGCCAGTGAAGAAAATACCATACCAATTGAACCCAGTATATAAGTAGAAAGTGAAAGAAAATATAGATAGGATATTGAAAGATAGGATTATTGAACTTGTCGCAAAGTCGGAATGGATCAATCTGATGGTGGTCTAGGATAAGAAAATGGGAAGAATCATAATTCTCATGGATCTGCATAAACAAGAGAAATAAAAAATCATTGAACAAGATATTAGAGCATGCATTGACAAAGATATGTAATGTAAATTGAGATGAATGGGACATTAAGATTCCTACAGTACTATGGGAATATCATACCACATGTAAGAAGTTGACATGACAAACACCATTCTGATTAGTATACAGTCGGGAAGAAATTATGTCCATGGAGTTCATTGTGCTCAGCATGTGCATTGTTGTGTTGACAAAGCTCATAGATTTTGGCATAGTAGAGAAAATATTGTCAGACCTAGTGGAATTGGAGGAAGACCGCTTCATCGTGAGATTTCATTACTAAATTTAGAAAGGTTGTGAAAAGGCATGACATGAAAAACATATTAAATATAAGAAGTTCTAGATGGGATACTTAGTTTTTCTCTATGAAAACAAATTTTTGCAGCACCCTAGAAAGTTCCAAATGCACTGGTTGTGTTTGTATGTGATACGATTTGTGATAGAGGCATGTGTTGTTTAGTTGGAGAAATTTAATGGGGAAATCATGGAAGGACTAATAAACAATAGTTGGTTGAAACTGTATAGGGATATTTTCCCTTCTACGCAATAGTCAGAGTGTGTAGTATGTGTACTATAGTATTTGTATTATACTATAAAAAAAAGAGGAACAAAAAAGAGGTTTGAAGAGAAAAGAGGCTTGAGGTTCTAAATTAGGCATTGATTCAAAGAGTCAAATTAGCAGAAATAGAGATGAACAAGAAAATGTCATAGGAATGAAGAAATAAAGAGGAAGACATGCAACAAGGAGAATTGAATTACGTGTAGAAAGGAGAAGTGAAGTGCACACAAAAAGAGCTAGGATAAAGATATGTGTATATGACAAGAAAAACATTAAACAGTAAACATGAATGTGAGACAGTGGAAATGTGTCATCATAAATGAAAAGCGACGACAATATTTTGACAGGTTGGAAAATCTAGACCAAGATCCGCAAGAAAATATGAAATTAATGCAAAATATGGACAAGAATTGAATACGAATAAATCAGATTGGATTGTGAATTTTGGTGTGAAGAGGAATGAAATAGCTGGCAATAGCCTATAAAATAAGATGAAGAAAAATGAAAAAGGGGTCATATTTGTTTGAAAATTTGAATAGAAAAAAGAGCTGAGTGATTTACAAACAGAGAAGAATCACATAAATCCATGGCACCACCAAAGTCGGGAGAATATGCATCACATACGAAAAACCCATGCACTAAGTAGGAATTAGTACCTGTACAGGAAGAAACCCTGAGAGAAGAGGCATTAGATCCATTAAAATTTCCAAGAGCATATGTGCCACCCAGGAAGCCAACAACAAGCCTAGTTAGACTGCCCAAGTAGTCGAAGTATGGCCTCGTTGCACTGATGATTCCACCTGGGGTCAGTATTGAGGGAGACATGTTGGGAGTAGTAGGAAGTCTGTAATTTTTAGACCACGATCTTGCAGATCTAAATAATTTTCTAGAGTTAGAACCACAAAAATATATGCGCGCAAGATGCAGCCCAGACTCACTCGCAATCATATTCAAGCTGCTAGAGTGGGTAATAGGACTACAACGAACATGCATATTGAACCTATTGGAGATCCCACACTTTGGCAGAAGTGAAAAAATTAACATATGTGCCAAATTGTTGTTGAGTTTCATCCACATAGGTTTCCTTTGGTTGGATATGCCAGTTTTGTTTGACACCCAGATTATTGCGCAAATTACATGATTTTCATCAGTGGAGGAAGATCCACTACCTTTGTTTATGGATAATACTCAAGATAAATCATTTGCAGAAAGGATGAAGGAAAAATATGGCATGCACATAGGAGCATGCATATTGGACATTGCAAGCATTAACAATGACACTGTCAAATTTTCAATGTAGGTGTTGGATTGAAAGTTACTCAAGAAATGTCACAAAGACCAGGTGCCAGTAGTTGTAATAACAACAACAGAAAAGTGTGTAGCAGGAGTGCAGATGAACTAGGCGACATTTTTGGTGAACTAGTTTTTAATTGACTATAGGGAAGTGTAGTATAAAGGTATGGAGTTACACTATGCATGGTTACTGATTTTAATTGCATTGGTTTCTTAGAGGGAGCTGAATGAAAATCAGTTCCCAGAAGGCACGCAGGAGTCATTCCTGGAAGCGAGGTATGTTTCTTTGTGGCATACCATGCACAAGAATAATCAAATGGACAACAATGTCATTTTCTATATTTATAAGGAGACAATTCGACAGTGTATTTAGGACACACCACACATCCTACCTCAAACAATTGAAGCATACAAATAAGTCACACGACTCAAAGTAGGGCCACCACATGTACATCCAAGCAAAAAGAGATCCAGATCAACAATGGTTTCCGACTAGCTATAGGTTGAAATAACAAGATGTCAGTCTGATTGTAAGCGACTGGGAAGCAAAGTGGAGAACCCCAGTGCCAGAAACAAAATAGAAGGAGATTCAATACTAAGAGAAGGATTAATAAGAAGAACAACAACATGAATAACAAGGGAATGGTGTAGGAGACACTCAAGAAATAGCATCACACACTGGAGAGAAGAGAAAAGAGCATCCTAATGAGAAATTGGCACATAAACACAAGAAGAGGAAAGCCTCAAAGGAAGTAGCTATACAAGCCTTAACTGAATATGACTTGGAGAAACTTGGAGATCAGGTGAAATAAGTTATTGAATAATAAATTCATTGATTTTCAAAGAAACACGAGGAAATGTACACAAATGTGTAGATGTAGATAGATACACTACACCAGATTTTGGAGTCGAACATGATAGCCCCAATATAACTTACAGAAGAAGAACAGACATACAACACAACAAATACAACAAAGTCTCAACCATCAACAACATTAGCAGAGCGTCGGATCATGAAGATATCAATAGGGGCCATAGAGTTTTACACACTATTACATATAGGCTAAAACATCGACGAACTATTACAACGATTGTGATAAAATCAATTTTTTTGTCGAAAAAAATTAAAAAAAACAAAATTTTACTGTTTTTTTTTTTAAATTAGTCCCGATAACATCGGATTTCCAACGTGTTCTAAGGTCGTCAGAAGTACGATGCCCAATTCTGACACTTTGACCTTCTTGTAGGTTATGTTTCAAGGACCCACACTAACCTAAGTTAAATTATCAAAGCCATGCCCAAGGTATGGGACCCTTTCTCAATGAATATGACAAGTACCTACTTCTCGGGTCTAGAGAGACTAGGAAGGGGAAAGCTAACTTGAATTTAATTCCTAAGTGATCTAGGGTAAAAATCCTAAGAGGGGTGAATGTTATTTCACCTTTTACCTATTTTGTGACACTTGTAATTATTCTCCTAAGCCTAATTTAACCCCAATATTATTTAGGAAGGGGAAAATGGAAGTCCAAGAGACATTATTGGGAGGAATATATTATCTTGTAAGAGATTACAAAAAGAGATACATGCCTTATGCGTGGCGGGTGGATTTATGTGGATTGAAGTGAACTCCTTCCATGAAAAAGAGAATTGTGGATTATGTACACTAAATGGGAGAAACTTGATAATTTCTTCATCTTTGTCTATGTAAATGTATGAGGATATGTGTGTACTTGACTAACTAGGGGAACTANTTCTGATTAGTATACAGTCGGGAAGAAATTATGTCCATGGAGTTCATTGTGCTCAGCATGTGCATTGTTGTGTTGACAAAGCTCATAGATTTTGGCATAGTAGAGAAAATATTGTCAGACCTAGTGGAATTGGAGGAAGACCGCTTCATCGTGAGATTTCATTACTAAATTTAGAAAGGTTGTGAAAAGGCATGACATGAAAAACATATTAAATATAAGAAGTTCTAGATGGGATACTTAGTTTTTCTCTATGAAAACAAATTTTTGCAGCACCCTAGAAAGTTCCAAATGCACTGGTTGTGTTTGTATGTGATACGATTTGTGATAGAGGCATGTGTTGTTTAGTTGGAGAAATTTAATGGGGAAATCATGGAAGGACTAATAAACAATAGTTGGTTGAAACTGTATAGGGATATTTTCCCTTCTACGCAATAGTCAGAGTGTGTAGTATGTGTACTATAGTATTTGTATTATACTATAAAAAAAAGAGGAACAAAAAAGAGGTTTGAAGAGAAAAGAGGCTTGAGGTTCTAAATTAGGCATTGATTCAAAGAGTCAAATTAGCAGAAATAGAGATGAACAAGAAAATGTCATAGGAATGAAGAAATAAAGAGGAAGACATGCAACAAGGAGAATTGAATTACGTGTAGAAAGGAGAAGTGAAGTGCACACAAAAAGAGCTAGGATAAAGATATGTGTATATGACAAGAAAAACATTAAACAGTAAACATGAATGTGAGACAGTGGAAATGTGTCATCATAAATGAAAAGCGACGACAATATTTTGACAGGTTGGAAAATCTAGACCAAGATCCGCAAGAAAATATGAAATTAATGCAAAATATGGACAAGAATTGAATACGAATAAATCAGATTGGATTGTGAATTTTGGTGTGAAGAGGAATGAAATAGCTGGCAATAGCCTATAAAATAAGATGAAGAAAAATGAAAAAGGGGTCATATTTGTTTGAAAATTTGAATAGAAAAAAGAGCTGAGTGATTTACAAACAGAGAAGAATCACATAAATCCATGGCACCACCAAAGTCGGGAGAATATGCATCACATACGAAAAACCCATGCACTAAGTAGGAATTAGTACCTGTACAGGAAGAAACCCTGAGAGAAGAGGCATTAGATCCATTAAAATTTCCAAGAGCATATGTGCCACCCAGGAAGCCAACAACAAGCCTAGTTAGACTGCCCAAGTAGTCGAAGTATGGCCTCGTTGCACTGATGATTCCACCTGGGGTCAGTATTGAGGGAGACATGTTGGGAGTAGTAGGAAGTCTGTAATTTTTAGACCACGATCTTGCAGATCTAAATAATTTTCTAGAGTTAGAACCACAAAAATATATGCGCGCAAGATGCAGCCCAGACTCACTCGCAATCATATTCAAGCTGCTAGAGTGGGTAATAGGACTACAACGAACATGCATATTGAACCTATTGGAGATCCCACACTTTGGCAGAAGTGAAAAAATTAACATATGTGCCAAATTGTTGTTGAGTTTCATCCACATAGGTTTCCTTTGGTTGGATATGCCAGTTTTGTTTGACACCCAGATTATTGCGCAAATTACATGATTTTCATCAGTGGAGGAAGATCCACTACCTTTGTTTATGGATAATACTCAAGATAAATCATTTGCAGAAAGGATGAAGGAAAAATATGGCATGCACATAGGAGCATGCATATTGGACATTGCAAGCATTAACAATGACACTGTCAAATTTTCAATGTAGGTGTTGGATTGAAAGTTACTCAAGAAATGTCACAAAGACCAGGTGCCAGTAGTTGTAATAACAACAACAGAAAAGTGTGTAGCAGGAGTGCAGATGAACTAGGCGACATTTTTGGTGAACTAGTTTTTAATTGACTATAGGGAAGTGTAGTATAAAGGTATGGAGTTACACTATGCATGGTTACTGATTTTAATTGCATTGGTTTCTTAGAGGGAGCTGAATGAAAATCAGTTCCCAGAAGGCACGCAGGAGTCATTCCTGGAAGCGAGGTATGTTTCTTTGTGGCATACCATGCACAAGAATAATCAAATGGACAACAATGTCATTTTCTATATTTATAAGGAGACAATTCGACAGTGTATTTAGGACACACCACACATCCTACCTCAAACAATTGAAGCATACAAATAAGTCACACGACTCAAAGTAGGGCCACCACATGTACATCCAAGCAAAAAGAGATCCAGATCAACAATGGTTTCCGACTAGCTATAGGTTGAAATAACAAGATGTCAGTCTGATTGTAAGCGACTGGGAAGCAAAGTGGAGAACCCCAGTGCCAGAAACAAAATAGAAGGAGATTCAATACTAAGAGAAGGATTAATAAGAAGAACAACAACATGAATAACAAGGGAATGGTGTAGGAGACACTCAAGAAATAGCATCACACACTGGAGAGAAGAGAAAAGAGCATCCTAATGAGAAATTGGCACATAAACACAAGAAGAGGAAAGCCTCAAAGGAAGTAGCTATACAAGCCTTAACTGAATATGACTTGGAGAAACTTGGAGATCAGGTGAAATAAGTTATTGAATAATAAATTCATTGATTTGCAAAGAAACATGAGGAAATGTACACAAATGTGTAGATGTAGATAGATACACTACACCAGATTTTGGAGTCCAACATGATAGCCCCAATATAACTTACAGAAGAAGAACAAACATACAACACAACAAATACAACAAAGTCTCAACCATCAACAACATTAGCAGAGCGTCGGATCATGAAGATATCAATAGGGGCCATAGAGTTTGACACACTATTACATATAGGCTAAAACATCGATGAACTATTACAACGATTATGATAAAATCAATTTTTTTGTCGAAAAAAATTAAAAAAAACAAAATTTTACTGTTTTTTTTTTAAATTAGTCCCGATAACGTCGGATTTCCAACGTGTTCTAAGGTCGTCAGAAGTACGACGCCCAGTTCTGACACTTTGACCTTCTTGTAGGTTATGTTTCAAAGACCCACACTAACCTAAGTTAAATTATCAAAGCCATGCCCAAGGTATGGGACCCTTTCTCAATGAATATGACAAGTACCTACTTCTCGGGTCTAGAGAGATTAGGAAGGGGAAAGCTAACTTGAATTTAATTCCTAAGTGATCTAGGGTAAAAATCCTAAGAGGGGTGAATGTTATTTCACCTTTTACCTATTTGTGACACTTGTAATTATTATCCTAAGCCTAATTTAACCCCAATATTATTTAGGAAGGGGAAAATGGAAGTCCAAGAGACATTATCGGGAGGGATATATTATCTTGTAAGAGATTACAAAAAGAGATACATGCCTTATGCGTGAGGGGTGGATTTATGTGGATTGAAGTGAACTCCTTCCTTGAAAAAGAGAATTGTGGATTATGTACACTAAATGGGAGAAACTTGATAATTTCTTCATCTTTGTCTATGTAAATGTATGAGGATATGTGTGTACTTGACTAACTAGGGGAACTATGTTCATTGTTTGAGCCTAGAAATTTATTTTGGGCTCTTGGGACTCCACATATCTAGGTGTACCTAACCAAATAAGGTTACATAAGGAAATATTGGGTGGAAAGTATAGTCCTTGCATAGGAACCTCTAAGCTATAGGTGTACCCAACCAACTAGGGAAACACGAAGATCTAAAGTGGGTGTTCTTGCATGGGGTAGTATAATTCTAGAGGCATCGACACCACATCTAGTTAGTCAAATAGATCTTTGGCCCATTTTTTAAGTGATTGTTGGGTAGATGGATGGCTTGTGTTGAATACCTTGAGTGATTTTCCTCAACCTCCACACTCATTAAGCTTAAAACCCTACTTGGGGGGGAAACACATAGGTTTAGGTGATTGCATTAGTTGGGTGCAAAGGCATCATTAGATGTAATTTCCCCCCTTATTAGTATTACAAAGGCTAGCTATTAGTGTAGATGATGGTTTCTTTTCCCATTAGATAGTGAATCCAATTCTTAACATATCAAACCAAGGAATATAACTCCTTGCCATATTTGGGGTAGTATAGTAGTACTCCATAAAATAACTCAAAATGATAACATACTAACTTGCCTCCTTGTGTCAACCTTTCTCCCATAACATACATAATTACATCTATATAATAAAACATATATATATATATATATATATATATATATATATATATATATATATATATATATATATATATATATATATATATATATATATATATATATATATATGTGTGTGTGTGTGTGTGTG
>JZKD02S0029254.1:14832-26529 GCA_000966675.3 Picea glauca | reverse complement strand
TAGTGAATACCCATATTAGTGGTGCCCTTCAAATAGCACAAATATGTTTGACTACCTACCAGTGACTCATAAGGTGTATGCAAATACCAGGGACATAAATTGACAGCAAAGGCAAGATCTGGTCGAGTATGAGTAAGGTAGAGAAGATTACCCACTAAAGAGCAATAGATAGTAGCATCAGATGAAGGAGAGGGACAATATGCCTGAACTTCATCCCAATGGTAAGAGTGTGCTAACTAGCTTACAATCCTCCATCTTGAAGTGTTGCAGCAAATCTAGAACATATTGAGGTTGTGTGTGTGTGTGTGTGTGTGTGTGAAAGAGAGAGAGAGAGAGAGAGAGAGAGAGAGAGAGAGAGAAATACATAAGATACATTGAGTAATTTGAATGCTTAGAAAGTAGTTAAGTAGACCAAGATCATTCATTTCAAACAACTTTTGAAGCCTTAACTTTAGTTTATTAATCTAGGAGGACAAGCTACTAGTCAAAATCAGATCATCCACAGACCACAATAATAAGGACTTGATTATTTTGATGACAAATGTAGATCTCAAGCTCAAAGATCAAGCTCACTTTCGCAATGAGAAAATACAAAGCTAAGAAAAAATTATGGATCTTCTCATACCAAGCGTGAGGTGCCCACTTCAGCCCATATAAAAATCTAAAGTCGACAGACCAATGGTGTTGAACCTTTTTTAACAAACCCTAGCAATTGCTACATATTAAGTAACCGTGTTTGGTGAACGTGAATTTTCAAGTTTGAAATTTGTTGAACCTCAAGCAAATTCAAACCTATTTGCTAAACCTCAAGTCGAATTTAAACATGAACTTCAAGGTGAATAAATTCGGTGAACATATTTGGTGCAGTTTGTGTAAATTCGGGTGAAATTTGGATTAAATTTGTTTCTAAAAAATATATATTAAAAAATGAAAAATAAAACCCTAAGATCTACTACCACTCACCTGCATTCCCACTTGGTCCCCTTCTCTCATACCTCTACGACTGTTGACGCTCTCATACCTTTAAGTCTCGACTCCAATCCACTTGATGCTCGACACTCTCTCAAGAGTAAATACTCATACAGACTCTTCTCTGCACTCTCTTCGGACTCATACAGACTCTATTGTTGGATTACTGAGAGGGGGGGGTGAATCTGTAATAGAGCAATTCAATATTTTTTAACCACAATATGCAATTGTTGTATCAATGTAGCATTATCATCCAATAGTTGCAGAGTAAATAAACAATGAACAAATAAGCAATCATACAAATACACAATACACGAGTGTTTTTACATGGAAACCCAAAGAGAAAGAAAACCACGAAATGTTTTTTCTTATATGTCTTTAAGAATTACATTTGTTGGAAGCACCAACTTTCTTTGTTTTCTAGATGCAACTGAAAAGAGGTTCTAACCCCCTAGTTTCTTAGGATACAACCTGAGGGAAGCTCCAACTCCCCAATTCTCTGGCTATAACCAGAAGGAGGATACAAACCTCTATATTCTCCGGCTAAAATCAGAAGGTGGTTACAACCACCTGTCCTTTCCCCATCCAACCGCCCTGAAATATAAGTAGAATGATAGAACCACTATAACACTATCACTGTGTGATATACTGTTGTAAACCTGTACCAATCAACCTGTAATCAACTTGTACCATAAACAAGTGCATCAACCATGCACCAACCTATATCAATCAACTTGTAATCAACCTATACCATAAACAAGTGCATCAACCATGCACCAACCTGTACATCAACTTGTAATCAGCCTGTACCATAAACAATTGCATCAACCATGAACCAACCTGTATCTCAACATGTACCATCAACAAGTGCATCAACCATGCACCAAATATGTATCAATCATGCATCAAATACACATAAACTATGATTCATCAAGATGTACCAACATCATCTACTATACACCTCATGTATGTGCCAACTCATCAACTAATTGTCTCAACCATGTACTCAACATGTACCTCAACCATATACCAAATGCATATACCAATATAACCATCAAAAGTTCTCTAGCAATACATCATACTATCCATAACCAAATACCATAAACCATTACATCAAAGCATGTGCCACAACCTCATTGTTATACAACCTTTATCTGTAATATATCTCAACCAAAATATCTCATCAATTTCATCATCCAAATATCATTTGTAACTTTGTAATAGACCTGGTGTATATGATCACATACCTGAAAACCTTCCTTGACTTTAACAACAAGGGACTAGCATTTTCATGAAACTATACTTTAGTCTCACATGACTAATTTTGGATTAGTCAACAACCCTAACTTGAAATAATCATAACTATGTACCTGTAATGAATAAGGAACTGAAAATGGTACACAATGTTTTTCGGTGTCTTTTATGCAATTCCTCTAGATTTCACTACTTGGAACCTCTCAGAAAATGAGTTATAACAAAAATGACATACCTTGTTGAATTCTGGCTTATTCTAGAGAGCGAATTTGTAGAGCGTGCCCTGCACAGAATGTTTGTTGTATGGATCTGAAAATTGTATACATAATACTACAGAATGTACTCTAACCAATGCATTTGGGCTTACTGAATTTGGATATGTTATGAAGAAGTTGTGACATTTTTACCCGAAACACGTGTTTTAAACTAGTTTCAGAACTAGCCACAAACCCTATTTTCCACGGCGTGTAACTCCAAAAATACAACGAACCACAAGCTCAAATTTGTATCACAACTACTTTGATATGTTTCCTCAATGGCCTTCCAATTTCACGGTCTGAATCATTCTAGAAAAAAATTATTGTGAAAATGGTGAGATGATCTGTAAATAACATACCTTAAAAAGCATCATAAAAGAATTTATCCTCCCTTGAATTTTGGCCTTCTTTACTTCACCTTCCCTCTGAAATTCGACTTAGATATTTTTTGGTTGCCTTAGTCACTTGTAGATATTCAATATGCTCAAGTGTGATTAAAATGAGAGAGTCTTCCCTCTTATTTATATTTTCATGTAGTTTCCTCAACGGGTTATCTTTTAACCATCTTAACCCACTTTCTTTATTTTAAGGTTAACCCACTTTTATTTTCTCCATCAACTTTACTATTTAAATAATTTATTTTGTATTCACTTTGACTTAGAGTACACTCATCACTTCACTTTATTATTTACTTTCTAAAATATTTTAAACCACTTTGACTACTTTGACCTTTTGGAGCTTCTAGATAACTCATGAGGGTTCTCCAACTTCACATGGCCATAACTCTCTAATCGTGAGGAGTTGTGTGATGTTCGATATACCATTGGAAATGGCATGACATGTACTATCCATCTAGAATAGTCTTTCCTGCAAATATATCAAAACTCATACAATTATCCATCAAACAAACTTGAGTCCATTACTCAAACCTAGGTTCTCCAACTTTTCATGGTCATAACTTTGTAACCGTGAAGAGTTATGTGACATTCCACATACCACCGGAAATGGAATGACATGTATTATCCATATAGAATAGTATTACCTTCAAATATATTAAAAATAATACCATTATACATGAAACAACCTTGGGTCCATTACTCAAACCTTTGTGCTACCTGAATTCGCTACCAGACTTTCTCCAAGGGTTGACATCAATCACTAAGAGTTGACATCAATCTACAATATCACTCTCCAATGGTTGACATCAATGAAAACCAACAATACATACTAATTGACCATCAACCTAAGTCAATTGTCTGACAATATCCCCCTTTAGCATTGATGGCAACACCAACATTGATGACAACACTTAGTCATGATAACATTCATGCGTATACTCCTCATCAATGTTTCTATCTCTCCCCCTTTGACATCAATGGCAAAGGGTATCTCCCTTTGGGGTTGCTCCCCCTGACTGAACTCTCATTGGGGTTGCTCCCTCTGTCTACATGCCTTTGATTTTTCTTTGTGTTTATAAGCCTCTGATTACTCTCTATCTCTTCATATGAATAATATCTCCCCCTTTGACAAAGGGTATCACTCTGAAGTCATACCATTCATTCTTCCCTTGTGACAATCACTCCCCTTGGAAACATGCCTCTATGCTCTCTCTTCAAGCATTTACCTTTGCATATGATAAACCTCTCCCCCTTTGTCATCAATGGCAAAAGTATATTTCCATCCGGGGTTGCTCCCCCTAACATAACTCTTTCTGAAACTGATCTCCCAACCTGAATTGTCCTATTTATGGTGTTTCCTCATGTACATCTAAGACATATATGATAAACATTCAAAAGAATTCATTTTGGAGTAGAAATTACTCCTAGTCTCTGGAGAAGATACTCAAAGGCTTCTCGTGGAAGTGGTTTTGTAAAGATGTCTGCCACTTGTTCTTTTGTACCCACATATTCAACTCTGATGTTCTTCTCTGCACCCTGTTCTCGTAGAAAGTGATACTTGATTTGAATGTGATTTTCCTTGTAGTGCATCACCGGGTTCTTTGAAATACTGATGGCGCTTGTATTATCACAATAGATTGGAATGGGCTCATCATACTCAACATGTATATCTGTTAGAGTTTGTTTCATTCATAGAACCTATGTACATCATGTTGTTGCAATATACTATACCTTGGTTGTAGATAAGGATATTGATGATTGTTTCTTGCTCAACCATGCTACTAAACACCCACCCAAGTAGAATGTTGCTCTACTGGTGCTTCGTCGATCATCAATGCAACCTACCCAAACTGCATTTGTGTAGGCAATAAGTGATAGATCATTTCCTTTTGAATACCATAATCCAAACTCTTTTGTTCCTTTGAGATATCTGAAAATCCTCCACTGCTAATACATGTGATTCCTTTGGTGTTGTTTGAAATTGTGTCACCTGTCCAACTGCCTGCATTACATCTAGTCTGGATGTTGTCACACATAGTAAGCTACCAATCATTGACCTGTATTGCCTTTGGTCTGTATACTTTGAATCATCATATTTTCTCAACTTGCAACTGGTTTGCATAGGAGTGGTAACTAGTTTGCAATCTTCCATTCCAAACCTCTTTAGTTTTTCTCTGATATAATTAGTTTGAGAAACAAAAGTTTCTTGGTTGCTTTGACATATCTGAAGATCCAAAAAGAAGGATAGTTCTCCAAGTAATGACATTTCAAATTCATTTTGTATATCCTTTGCAAATTTATGGCTTATCCTGTCATTAGTACTTCCAAAACAATATCATCAACATAAATTTCAATTAATAAAATACTATCTTGAGTTACATTGATGTAGAGGTTGTTGTATGCACTTCCTTTTCTGAACCCTGGCTGTTGTATGCACTCCATTTGTTCAAAAAATATCTGTCAATTTTCGAATCCATTAGCATTGTTCGAGTCATTTCCTGTGTAATTATCATCCATTATGATAATGTTCCTTTGTCTCTGAACCACTCTCTGAACCAATCTATGAATCCATGCTCTCGTCCACTGTCATATATCTATCCAAACCTGCTAAGTGTTCTTACGAATCCATCTTTGTCCATTCTGTCCAAGACTCTACTTGCGCAACTGTCCATAATGTTGACCCATTTATCACTATACTATCATGAAGTCTTGATTAATCTATCAAATGTACTTCTGCTAACTGACTGCTCTGAATCTGTCTTCTCAAACTCTTCAAGTTGCTCGAAGCATGGTTATTTGGTATGTCACCGCTATCGCATAGACTCCCCTTGTTTAATATTCATATTACCTGGGAGTCTCTAAGTCGGATGGCTTAGAACAATTCTTGTTTTGTATTCATCATCATCTTCATTAATAGATTCATTATCTCTCTGAGCTCTGACTTCTTTCTTTTTGTCTGTGGATTCATCTTTCACTACAATGCCTGAGAGTACAATCTCTTGAACATGTTCCTTATTTACCTGTCATTCCTTTCTTTTAGTTATTTTCCAAACATTTTTGTATCTGACATCTTTCTTTTTCTCTATAGAATTTTCTTCATCTCATTTTATTGTCAATCTTGTGATCTCTAGTACCTGGTCTTTGTTCACATGTTCTTCTTGTTTTCTTATCCATATTTTATTATATCTGATATCGGTGTTCTCTTTCATGGAAGTATCGATCATGCTTCTACAATCACTGGTTATGTGTCCATAGTTATGACATTTGTAACACTCAATGTTACGTGTGGCCACATAGACACTTCTTGCTTGAACATTACTTTTATAATCCCTGCAATCTGCAACTTTATGTCCAAAATTAATACAATAAAAACAATGACCATAAAAGAAATTTGCACACCTCGGAGTGAATGATCTTCTTTGTGGTGTAGTCCTTATGAATTTCTTCTTTAACTGATCATGATCATGATTTAAGCTTCTTTGTGACTTGAACACAGATGGTCTTCTTGAAGATGTATCTTCAATAGTTTTCTTAGATTCTAGTTGACCATGATTCCTTCCTTTGAGTACTTCTGCATAACTCTTTTTTATTTTCTTCATTCTTCTTTTCTAACAACCTAGAGTGTTTCTCTTCATTCTCTGTAACTGATGTAGATGTTTATGTCTTTTCAACATTCTTTTTTAGCTTAACGATTTTACTTCTCAATGTAACAACTTCTTCTTCAAGCTTCTCAACCTCTTCTTCTTTCTTTAACATCTGAGACTTTATGACTTCTACTGTTCTCTTCGTTTTTTCAAGCTGAATTTTTAATGTGACTATTTCTTATTCAAGTACTTTCTCTTCTTGACCAAACTCTAACTAAAGTTGGTTTAGATCTTTAGTTCTTTCCTTAAGATGATCTGTCAATATCTTCTCTCTCATTTCTGGTTTTTCCTTCTATGCTATTATGTTGGCTTTCAAACACTACTTTTGATATTCAAGATTTTCTTCGATCTTTCTGGCTTCTTCTAGCTGAGTTCTTAAGTTCTCGATGACTCGTTAAGCTTCTTCTAGCTGAGTTCTTAAGTTCTTGATGACTTGTTGGGCTTCTTCAAAAATGTGAAAAATTTCCTTTTGTTTCATCAATTCTTTCTTGAGTGACTTGTTTTTTTCTCTTAGTTCATCTAAAACACTAATCAATTATGACTCATAATTGTCTTCTTTTTCAATTTGTTTTTCTGTCTCATTTCCTTCATGGAATTCTATTTCAAGATGTCGATGTTTTTCACAATTAAAGAAAAACAACATACCTATGTTGATTATGTACTCTTTATCTTCTGAATCTGTTTGACATGGTGAACATATTTCTTCTTGATCTATATCTGCATCTTCTTTGGCATTTTCTGAATCTGAGATGAGTGAAGAATATATGTCATGTAACTTATCCCAAAGTTTTTTGGCTGATGAACATTTACTAACATTTTCTCTTATCGGATTAGGTAATCCTTCCCAGATGAAATCCATTGTTATTTTTTTATTCTTCTTCAATTATTTCATGGTTGCGGTCTTTTCCCTTTTGAACTATCATATCCTGTAACAACTGATAGCCAAATATAATACCCTTGTGCCTGTAAAAATACTTTCGTCCTTCCACTCCATAGCTCATACTTTAAACCATTCTGACCATTAAACAGTGGTACTTCATTCTCAAAATAATCCATGATCTCGTTCTAGTGGTTAAACTGTTTCATGAAGGAGCTTGTTTTGACACCAATTGTTGGATTACTAAGAGGGGGGGTGAATCAATAATAGAGAAATTCAATCATTTTTAACCACAATATGCAAGTGTTATATCAATGTAGCATTATCATGCAATAGTTGCAGAGTAAATAAACAATGAATAAATGAACAATCATACACATACACAGTATACCAAAGCTAAAGAAAATCACGAAATGTTTTCTCTTATATGTCTTTAAGAATTACATTCATTGGAAGCACCAACTTCCTTTGTTTTCTAGATGCAACTAGAAATAGGCTCTAATCCCCTAGTTTCTTAGGATACAACCTAAGGGAAGTTCCAACTCTTCAATTCTCTGGCTACAACCAAAAGGAGGCTACAACCCCCTATGTTTTCCGGCTACAACCACTTGTCCTTGTTCCGTCCAACCACCCTAAAATATAAGTAGAATGATGGAACCACTATCACACTATCACTGTGAGATATATTGTTGTAAACCTGTACCATAAACAAGTGCATCAACCATGCACCAACCTGTACCAATCATCTTGTTATCTACATGTACCATAAACAAGTGCATCAACCATGCACCAATCTGTACCTCAACATGTAATCAGTCTGTACCATAAACAAGTGCATCAACCATGCACCAATATGTACCTCCACCTGTACCTCAACATGTACCATCAACGAGTGCACCAACCATGCACCAAATATATACCAATCATGCATCAAATACACATAAACTATGACTCATCGAGATGTACGAACATCATCAACTATACACATCATATATGTGCCAACTCATCAACTAATTGTCTCAACCATGTACCCAACATGTACCTCAACCATATACCAATATAACTATCAAAAATTCTCTAGCAATACATCACACTATCCATAACCAAATACCATAAACCATTACATCATGTGCCACAACCTAACTGTTATACAACCTCTATCTGTGATATACCTCAACCAAAATCTCTTATCGATTTCATCATCCAAAACTCATTTGTAAATCTGTAATAGACCTAGTGTATATGATCACATACCTGAAAACCTTCCTTAACTTTAACAAGAAGAGACTAGCATTTTCATCAAACTTTACTTTAGTCTCACATGACTAAGGATTAGTCAACAACCTTAACTTGAAATAATCATAACTATGTACTTGTAATGAATAAGGATCTAAAAATGGTACACAGTGTTCTTCGATGTCTTTTATGCAATTCCTTCATATTTCACTACTTGGAACCTCTCAGAAAAGGAGTTATAGCAAAAATGACATATCTTGTTGAATTCTAGATTATTCTAGAGAGCGAACTTGTAGAGCGTGCCCCGCATGGAATATTTTTTGTATGGATCTAAAAATTGTACACATAATACTATATATTGTACTCTAACCAATACATTTGGGCTTACTGAATTTGGATCCGTTATGAAGAATTTATGACGTTTTTACCCGAAACAATTGTTTTAGACTAATTTCAGGACTAGCCACAAATCTTATTTTCCACGGCGTGTAACTACAAAAATACAACGATCCACAAGATAAAATTTGTATCACGGCTACTTTGATATGTTTCATCAATGGCCTCCTAATTTCATGGTCTGAATCGTTCTAGAAAAAAAAGTTATTGCGAAAATGGTGATATGACCTGTAAATAACATACCTTAGAAAGCATCATAAAAAAAAATTATCCTCCCTTGAATTTCGATCTTCTTTACTTCACCTTCCCTCTGAAATTCGACTTAGATATCCTTTGATTACCTCAGTCCCCTGTAGATATTCAATATGCTCAAGTGTGATTAAAATGAGAGAATCGTGCCTCTTATTTATACTTTCATGTAGCTTCCTCAAGGGGTTACATTTTAACCATCTTAACCCACTTTCCTTATTTTAGGGTTAACCCACTTTTAATTTCTCCATTAACTTTATTATTTAAATAATTTATTTTATATTCACTTTGACTTATAGTACACTCACCATTTCACTTTATTATTTACCTTATCAAATCTCTTAAACCACTTTGATTACTTTGACATTTTGGGGCTTCTAGATGACTCATGAGGGTTCTCTAACTTCATATGGCCATAACTCTCTAACCGTGATGAGTTATGTGACGTTCCATATACCACTGGAAATGGCATGACATGTACTATCCATCTAGAATAGTCTTTCCTGCAAATATATCAAAACTTATACCATTATCCATCAAACAAACTTGGGTCCATTACCTAAACCTGGGTTCTTAAACTTTTCATGGCCATAACTCTCTATCCGTGAGGAGTTATGTGACATTCTACATACCATCGGAAATGGAATGACATGTATTATCTATCTAGAATAGTATTACCTTCAAATATATTAAAAATCATACCATTATACATGAAACAACCTTGGGTCCATTACCCAAACCTTTGTGCTACCGAAATTCGTTACCGGACTTTTTTCAAGGGTTGACATCAATCTACAATATCACTCTCCAATGATTGACATCAATGACAACCAACAATCCATACCAATTGTCCATCATCCTAAGCCAATTGTCTGACAACTCTGCGCTCTCTCAAGGCTCATACATGATACAACCTAAAGGCTCTATGGTAGCTCCTTTCATGATTCAGATTTACAAACAAGTTGTGACAACTCTTCACAATTTACAATGACTTCCCCAATAGGTAGCACTTAAACCTTTAAGTGCTAGCCTCGATCCTCCTCCATCTATAAATTGGTTAGTGGTCACTGTAAGTTGCTTAACGTGATAACATTGGGATTTTTTTTTGCAGCACTGATTTGGTGGATTGTGAACATTGAAGGTATGCAATAATTCAAGTTGCAACGTAGCAACAGGGACTATTTAGTATTTGGGTTTTTTTTCTTTATTCATAGAATGTAGAGACTAGAAGTTATAAAGTTGAGGACGCGGGAAACTTGATGCCTTTTTTAAATTGTCATTGTTCGGTGTTAACAAGTTGCCCCAAACTAGATTGTAGAAGGTAGAACCTATAGTCTATAGGGTACTAGATAAAATCCAATGCTATGGGCACTAGGCGTATTGATATATCTAAAGACTAAAAGGTACAACTCACAACAATTTACATGCTACAAGCTATAAGCATGTTGTTTAAATTATCTTTTCCCCTTTACATTTCATTGTAAACTCCACTATGTTTCAATAGACCTTCATTATATTATCAAATTAATGTCTCAATTGTAAACGATCCAAACAAATAATAAAAAATAAGAAGAAGCTTAATCAAGATTTAAATGGTTATGGCACCTCAAAAATCTAGTGCTAAGGCATGGAAATATGTAAAGAAGGATGGGGCAAACCTTGTACGCTTGTTATGCGGGAAAAGTTATGTTGGATCCTTAACAAGTGCAGTGGACCACCTTCTTGGTATCACTAATGGAAATGGAGGCAATGTGGAACAATGTCCAACAATATTTGAAGAGCAAAAAGCAGTGGTGGAGAAACATTGATCAATCAAAAGCAACAAGTGGATCAAGGGAAATGAAGAAGTAGTGTGTTTGGGGTGAGATGTATGTGTCTTGTTCAAACCCCCGCCCCTTCTTTCAACTCAAACATTGTTGACTCTAGTGATTTTATCCCAAAAAAACTAGTGGTCCAACAACAACATTAAAAACAATTTCAAAACTTGTAGGAAAACAAGAAGTTGATGATGTTATTGTTGAATTATTTTATGCATGTGCAATTCCATTTGATGTGGCCAAAATCCCATATTATCAAAATGCATTCAAAAATGTTGTTGAGTTTGGCAAGGGGTGTGTTCCTCTTGGATTCGAGGCTCTAAGGACCACTCTACTAAAATAAAGGAAAAAGTGACATAAAGGTTAGTTGATATTAAAGAGTCTTGGAAAATTACAGGTTGCACAATTCTCAACGATGTTTAGTTAGATTTGTCACATTGAACATTAATTAATGTGTTGGTTTATTTCCCACAAGGGGTATTATATTTGAAGCCAATGGATGCAAAGGATCATGTGAAGACATCATAATATATTTTTGGAATTATGGATGAAGCAATTAAGTTGGGGAAGAAAATGTGGTCCAAGTTGTCACTAATAACG
>JZKD02S0029243.1:0-14813 GCA_000966675.3 Picea glauca | reverse complement strand
TATTTCTACAATTTTGTACATTTTGCTTATTAATAGAAATTGTGTATTATCGTATCTCTGTGTTTATGGTTATATCTATGATATATCTCTGTTATATTATTGAATATCTGATATATATATCTGTACGTTTCTTTATTATATCTCTGCTCTCATTTCATGTCGAAAATAATCCAGATCATTGAGCTCTCTTCTTCTGCTATCACCCTTCTTCTTTCCAAGCTTCAATTCTCCCTTATTTGTTGGCTCCCTTTCATCAAGTAAGTCTCTCCTTTGTTATAGAGTTTACTTGGAAGACCAACCATCAAGGTGATTTATTTCACCTTTTGAAGGCCTTTTTTCCTATCTTCAAATTGATTGTTGACTTCAAACTCTACCAAAATTAATTTTTTATTATAACATTTGGATAAGGGGTATTTTGAATCACTCTACCTAAACAAGCCAATAAAATTGAATAAATTAATTAATAAAGAAACCCTTATATCATAAGGAAAATCAACCACAAGGTCATATTTTCACAAACCCAAGGATCATGAAAAATAATTTCATTGATATGTTTTGTTTTTTTCTCATAAAAAGGGAAATGGGACAAAACTTTTTCTTAGTTTCTTAGTGTTACACATTACCAACTATGGATTTCCTAGACTTCTTTAATTGAATCCCTAATGAAGACTTCACGGAAAAGTCTACTAACAAAATAACTAAGCAACATTTTTTTCTCATATGACATGCAAACATTTTCATAGTAAAAAACGAATATGTCAATACGAATTTCCTTGGGTTCTTAGAGTTACTCCATGGGAAACCTTAAAGACAAACTTTTGCTCACCTTAGGTGGAGCCATCATGTTCATTGGTAACCAAACATAAGAGTTTTGCGACCAACACCATTAGAAGACATATGAATAAATTAAAAATTGGTCCTACAGTTTCCATTAAAGGCACCTGAGGCCTTATGGCAATGTTGATGACCTAGTCTCGACGAGCTTAGGCCGACAAATAACACACTGTAGATAGTAAATGTGACAAGGATGAATGTAGATGGTTTGAGTAGTTGCATTCACTTATAACTTCACCAAAATACTTTTCTCCTAAAAGAATTTATATTTATAATATAAAGGTTCAAATAAAACCAAAGGTCTGTTTGAAAAATAATGTGTACACTTAAAATTTTCAATAAATGTTTCATGTCCATGTATCTTTAAAACAAGCTTACTAGGTAGTATACATCTGTGGAATATAATAATAAAAATATTATTTAAGGAGATAGGGAGACAAGGAGTAGACATGAAATGATTAGATGACAGAAATATTTATTACAATAACATTGGGGAAAGTGAAGGCAACAATAAGACTTCAAAGTTTTTGGCCAATAAGATATCAGATAAATGAGATTTAAAATTTAAAATTAATCATTATTTTTTAAAACTTTAGATAAAGAGATGTATATCTTATGGTCAACCATAAACTAATAGAAAGTCAAACCTAACTCAACACTATATACCATGTCTATCACTAGATATATAAAGACAATTTTTTTTATATACTTTCGAGGACAATATTTTGATATACTTATTATTTGTAATAAATAATAAAAGAATAAATTACAGTGGATGGTATGGTTTATTACACCAAATAATATTCTTAAACCATATAAGGTTATTGTTATTCAATGAACTTGACGAATTGACTCGTGAGAAGTTGAGTGGATTATTGTTACATACAACCATAAAAAAAATTCTTTAATACATGTGTAGAATGGTTAGGGATGGTATATGAACAATAATGCTTGTTGGGAGTATGTCACTCTTGAGACTTTACAAGAAGGTCTTTTTGCAATGAGCACTCCTATCTTATAACCAAACCACAATTAGTGAACCTTGAATTTTTTGGATATACTTTCTTGATAATGGTAAATCTAGTTTTTAATGGCCTTATGGATCCTAGTTTTCATTTTTTACAATTTTTTCATGGTTTATTCAAATTTAATCAATTATATATATATATATATATATATATTTGTAAAGAATATTAATATGGATCAAAATTCTAATATATTTAATGTTGAAATTTGATATTCACTTTTTTTTTTTGACAATTTAGAATATGTGTTTCTTCTTAAGAGGTCACCTTCGTAGACTTTACCAGTCAAATCGTTGGACGGAGGGGGGTACCTTGTCCCACAAACAAGGGGGTCTCATACACCAATTTGGTGTGCTGGCTTGGCCGTGACCTTAAAAATAGATTATTATTATTATTATTATTATAATATAATATTTTTGTATTCAAATTCAATCAATTATATATATATTTGTAAAGAATATTAATATGGACTCAAATTCCAATATGATGATGATGATTAATGTTCACTAAGACTTAATTGGTCTATGGGACCTTAAAAAGGTAAGTGATTATTTGTGAATTTTTAGAATTTTGTTTCTGTGCTCGAAAAAAGAGGTTAGGAAGGTTGGTAGTGTGATCCATATTTTGAAAATGAAATCTAAAATGCTTTTCATCTTCAACTTTCTTAGTGTCACAAAAATGACACACTCTTTAATATTGAAATTTGATGTTCACCTCTTTTTTTTTATTTTTTTATGACAATTTATAATAATATAATATTTTTGTTATTCTTTCATTTATGTTCATACAATTTTTTTATAATAATAATAAAATATTAATAATTATTTTCTAAAAAAAATATTTAAAATTAAATTCCAAAACATATTTATATTATAAATATAAATATAAAATAAACTATATAGCTAATATTAAAATTTTTAATATAATTTTTATATTAAAATTTGTTTAAATAATATTAATCATACATACAACTTAAAAATAGGAAGAGTTGGGAATAGAGTAAAAGGTATTTTCAATCCATTTTAGTTATAAATTTGGGTTTAAAAATAAGAAAGAGTGGGTAGAAATTAAAAGGTATTTTGATTCAATTTTTTAATAAATTTGTACCATGAGTAATAGTCTAATATTTTACTAAGGATTTTTATTATCTTTATTGGCATCGTATGCAATAAAATTTGTGTTTATAAATTTGGGTTTAAAAACAGGAAGAGTTGGGTATCAATTAAAAGTATTTTGAATCCATTTTCTTTATAATTGTGTACCATGTAAAATATTTTAATCTCCTACTAAGGATTTTTATTATCTTTGTTGGCATTGTAAGCAATAAAAAATGTTATATCGAATTTATGAAAAAATGAGAATATAGCTTGAAGCAAGCTCAAAGAAGGTTATGATAAAACTTAGTTTTAAAAGCTTTTATTATTTCATAATAATAAATAATTGTATTTTGTGGAAGTGGTGTGATACTTAAAATTGAATTAAGAAAACTTGTAATTTTTATAATATTTAATTGGTTTATATTGTAATATATATATATATAATTAATAAAGAGATTTTTTTTTTTTTTTTTCATCGTCATCTAATCTTAAAATTTGTAGTTTTAAAAATCTTGTTCATTCAAGCCATTTGAATTTTAGCTCCTCAATTTTTTGAAAAAGAAAAAATCCACTTAGTTAAGGTCTTTGTGGTTAACGGTTACTATATCTCCCAAATGAATAAAGCCTTCTGTTCAACAAGCAATTCTAAATTAAAAGATCTTCCATTTTCCCCACCTCTAATTCACATTTCTCTTCCTTATATTGAGGTTACCACCGATCATATTTCAAAAATTCCGGTCAAAAAGAATATCAAAACCCTTTTCAATCCTTGCAAAACCCTTAAGCAATTATTCAAAATAGTCAAGGACAAATCTAACTCCATGTTGGGCCCACGAGTTTACCAAATTCTTTGTTGCTGTGGCAAATCATACATAGGTCAAATTGGGAGATCTTTTAAAGTCTGTCTCAAAGAGAACATAGCTGACACAACCCACAAATGGATCACTAAGTCAGATATTGATGAATACTCCTTCAAATCTAATCACCTTATTTTCTTTGGCCCAACCAAAATTCTACCAAAATTCTAGCCTCAATGCCCTATTACTCCTCCAGTATTATTCAAGAAGAGTTGGAAATTGAAAAACATACTAATAATTTCAATCGTGAGGATGGCTACAAACTCAACCAATCATGAAATCCCATCATACATCACTTCGACCATTAAGCCTATTTCTTTTTAATAATTTTAATTTTATTTATCTCTAATTGTTTTTTCCTATTCTTACTATGACCTCTTGTGGGTCTGTTTTTTCTCATTTGACCCCTTCTTTTCATCGTGTCATCTCCTATCCTAATAATTAAATAGTATACCTTTCTACTCCAATTCTTTTCTAATTTATTTATTCTTTATTATTATTACTAGTATTAGTTTTCTATCTTAATTCATTTATCACTGTTTTCATATTACATATATCCTCGGTTAAAAGTTTCTTATGAATTATAATTTTTTTCCTTCTTCAACCTTAATCATCTAAAGTTTGTTGGATTAATTATAGCTTTCTCAAAAATTGATTTATTATTTTTTGATTTTAATTCAAGAGTGACTCATAACAGTTATTTAAAGTTTCTTATGAATTATAATTTTTTTCCTTCACCAACTTTAATCATCTAAAGTTTATTGGATTAATTATAGCTTTCTCAAAAATTGATTTATTATTTTTTTTGATTTAAATTTAAGAGTGACTCATAACAGTTACTTCGTTTCTCAACGACTATCTCTGATTGTTTACCCTTTAAATCTATTCCTTAGCATACTTTTTTCTTATCATTCAACTTCTTTTGTCCCTAATTTTGGGTGGAGTACCCACTCAAAATGTTAGACGTTTCAAGAATTTCTACATAGTTTATTTCCAGAAAGTATTACAACAACATAAAAAAATGTTCACTTTAGTCTATTATTATTCTTTTTTTAATTATGCTACACTAATTGATGTAAAACAAGGTAGGGAACGTATCAAGTCCCTCAGAAAGGTGGAGGTGGAGAATTAACTACATTCCCCATTACATCTTAACAAGTGTGTAATTTTCAATAGACTTCCCACATATATTATATATATATTGTTTTTTTTTTTTTCAAAAAATGGGTATAAACCCTATAAAATAATTTTAATATAAAAAATATTTGGTAATACACGATAAAACCTAAGATCGAAAAAAGAAGTGACCAATGTGTGCTTCATTTTGATTTTCAAATGATGGCTTGTTTTCTTGTTCTATCCCTTCCACGTTCATTTTCCCAAGAACTTGATGCACTGATTCTTCCTCTTAGTTAATTGGCATATTTTGAAATGAAATGGTTGATTGAGAGTTTTTAGCCAAAATTGTTATCATTTGCTGAAGCACTATGGAGGTTGTCTCTGAAGCACTATGGAGGTTGTCTCTAATTTCTCTATTTGGCATTTTTGTTGAATTACCAATTCAAGAATTTATGCATACTCATGGTTATGGGATTCCTTATGTATATACATTATTGTGGTTGCATTAAAGATAGATGTTCAATTCTCATACCTCCTCAGGACATTGACAAATGCCCATGATTTCACAAATAGGACAACACCCATGATCATTGTAGTTTTCCATCTTTCCAAATTCCAAATTCTATGAATGCCAATTGAAAGAATTTCAACTCTTTCTAGGTTTCCACGGTCTACCACACCTTGATTACCACTAATTCCTTGTAAGTACCTGTGAGTTCTTCTGAAACACCAGAAACCCATACTAATACATCTTCATAATTGCAAACACAAATAAGAACCTCTGGTTTCTCTAATTTCCAAAGTAAATGTTGTTGTCTTACCTTTAAATGTTTCTTGTACGCCGCCTGCACCAAGCCGTCTCTTCCACCCTGTTTCTCTTATGTGAGCACCCGCCCAAGTTTTAATTCACATGTTGTATAATCTAGAAATGACTGCTCCCACCTCTTCAATATCTCTCGACTTCATTTTCTCCCATGCTCCAGGTCATCCTGTCACAAATTGGGAAAGTACACAAAATCAACGAGGAGGAATGTATCACCCTCCAATTCTTGAAACACCAATCTATAAATCCACATGGGTCTTTTCCATGAAGCATTGAAAACTCCAGCGTTCCTAAAGGTGGAAAATTCAAAACAACAAAGATCTCATTATGGACAACAGACTTCAAGGAACCAAAGATCTCATTATGGACAACAGACTTCAAGGAACCAACTCTAGAGTTCTTCATCTCCAACAGAAATTAGACAAAATCTGCTCGTTTGTAATCACAATCCAAAGCAGGCTGAGCACCCTCGCCTCACAAGTCCTAGCAGTCCTGGATTCTAATGTCAATCAAAGGCAGTCGTTTCAGGAATTGAATGATGAGGTGGATGCCTTAAGAAGTCATCTAGAGGATATCCACCTCCAACCAACATTTCAGTAGCCACAAGAACATGTTGTTGACACAAAATCTACGAATTCTAGTCCTAGAGCCTCTCCTTTTTCAAACCTCAACATCACTATCCAACAATCAGAGGATGAGGAAACAGTGGGAGTGGATGACCAAAACATGTTTCCTCCCTAAAATTTAGTCTTCATGTACTTCAATTTGTGGCTGTGTCTAGAGGTTTTCTTTAGAATTCATACTAGCAGTTTGTTGGTCTAGAACAATTGTAATTGTCATGATTATCAATGTAATACTCTGGGTTCAGTTTTTGAACTCCCCCCACTCTGGGAATTTTGTCTTTCTATGTAACTTGCTGAGTCAGTAGCCTTTTTATAATATAAATTTTATAGTTTGGGTCAAAAAACATAGGTAAATTGTTAAAATAAAAGTTTGATTAATTGATAAAGTGATTTTTTTTTTTTAAAGCTAGTAGAACTATTCTATTAGTATTTTAAAGTAAAAGATAAAACTGTCCCCCATTGTAACCTGCCACATGGGAAACCAAGTTTACATTGAGTCAAAAAATTACGAGTGATGCACTTGGGTATGCTTGGGATAATGTTCATAAGCCCCCAAAAAAGAGCAATATATCTAATCAAAATTATCCTATGATGTTCTAAGTTTATAATCAAAGTATATACATAACAACATGGTGGAGCATAGTCCAACAAGTAAGTTAACATGAAAACAATAATTATACTTAAATGAATAAAATATATACTTCTTTTGATATTTATCCTAACATAGAGTATACCTCTTCTTGTATTTATCATAAAGCAAAAAGAAAAAAGAAAAAAACTAAAATTAGACATTATAGTATCTATTCCTCAACTTCAGAATCTAAATCCACATATATGAAGGTTGGGTTGGTATAAAAAAGGGTCTCTATTAGTGGGGTCTTGTTATATTAATTTTCTTCCTATCCCATTGCTTCCATGTCCCAAAGAGCTTTGACTAAAGCCTCATATTTGTGGTCTAGGTAGTCCAGTTTATCAATAATGACTTTATGTTTAGTAACCCATTCCTCAATTACATGAACATGATGGATTTGGTGTGCAATTAGATATCAATTTACTTGAAATACTTTGTGTCTTGATTGCAGGAGAAGCCTTCATTAGGTATCCAATCCATGACAGTAGCATCAATGTCCTCAAAAGAGGCATTCCCTTGATTCATGTTCCATTAATTCTACCTCCACTTTAATATAAGGTGGGAAAATCCTATGATACCTCAAGGAAACTTCCCTGGCCTCCATTTCAGCTTTGGTTGGTTTGCTGGAGGAATCACCCTTGTTTGGGTTCTTGCATGACCGTGGCTTTCCTTGTTTGACAATCCTTGATGTTTTTCTATCCCCCATTGTCGATTTTCCTACTTCACTCTAGCCATTCATACTCAGAAACTAATTGTGTTCCCTCCTAAGACCGTAAGCAAAGGATTGGAGAGAGACTTTAATCCCTTCCTTCCTTCCTTCATATGCTATAGTAGAGTGGAATTATTTATCTTGAGGTAAACAATGTTGGCCTTCTCTAGTAGACAAAATCTCAATTTTCCCTTGTTCACTGAAAAACTTGTCACATTTGGGTGTTTACTTCACCAAACACCTTGTCATTGTGAACCAATCCCCTACCCTACCTCTCTTACAAGTAAATCTCCACTTGATAGGAATATGTCACTATGAATATTTCTCAAAAATTCCAAATTAATGTTTCTCTAGCCTAAACTAGGGGGGGTCTTGGCGCTACCTAGGGTAGCTAGAAGAAAAAACATAAAAACCAAGCCATGGAAACCAAAGACATACCTTTTTTTGAATCCTTCGTATAATTCATCATAGTGATCATGTCTAAAAAAATCACTTGGTGTTATCCATATTTTTCCCACATAGAACCATAATGTTTGCAGGGAGTGGAGTAAATAGAGAATAGTTCAAAGGATTGAGGGGGCAAGTTGAAATATCTTCCATTATCCTTCCCACCCAAATCACACATTCCCTCATCATATCACCCATATGCCACCTACAGCTTGAAGGGATAGGCATCATGAATTCCCTCATATCCCTTCCCTTGCAGCTTAAACAAGGTATACCCATATAAATTTTTGATGTTGCAGTAATCCTCGTTTAAGGAGATTGCTTCCATATTATCCCAATTGATATCTAGATATTGATTATCCACTAGCACACCTTCATTGGCTAGCCTATTTTCCAAATTATTTTCTTGTAAATTGAAATGAGGGGGGATGAACATATTGATGAGAGGAATGCAGTTGGCTATTTCTTCTAGACTTGAGGAGAGCCGACAATTATGGGACAACTTTTCCACTAGAATCCCATTTAATAATAGTTTAAAATCATTTATCATAATAAGGGAGTCTCCCTCTACTATGAGCTTGTGATATCCCTAAGTAATTTTTATAATAATGCATTTTTCCAGAGCTTCTAGTTCCATTGATTCATTTGTATTGGTCCCTAAAGACCCCACAAAGACTCTAGGGATAATACCTAGGGAATCTATGAAAACTCCCCCTAGTCTCGAGGGTCTAGGGTTTCCTTTCAAGGCTCCATAGAAGTTGAGTTTTATGAATTCCAAGTGCGAGGGAGACCATGTTTCTAGATGTTTAGTCTTGAGGGGTGGATACCTTAATTTTCTTTGACAACTTCCAAAATCCAATACCCCAAACATGTAGAATTCTTTGTTTTTTTTGTTTTTTTTTAATTTTATTTATGTGCAATTTTTTCTTTCAGTTGTCCATGACATTGAGAGTATGGTTTTGTTTAAATTTTGGGATATATTAGCCCAAAGAACCTCTATGTTCCTTTTATCCCATTTGAATATGTGTCAATTGCGTTACTTCCAAACCAACCAGAGAAGAAATCCTGGAGCTCACTCCAATATCTTGTTTAAGATTGGGTTTACGGAAGGAGATGAATGCCACTCGTTTAAGGTTTCCAAAATTCGATGTCTTCTTATTTCTATTTGTTGAAAAGTCACAATATATTTGTCCCATATGAAATTGTCTTGGTTACATTCGTTGGATAGGCATTCCATTGTTTCTTGCCTCTTGCTTATGAATGAAGCAAAGAGATGGTCCTTGTTAATTTTCTAATCCCCAACACCTAAATACTTTACTGCATTGTGTTTTTCTTGCTGGTAAATAAATTACAACACACAAACTAAAATATAATTGTTGGAAATAAAATAATGGAAGCAAAATTGGAAACCAAACTTCACACATGCACATAGAAATTATGCCCTTCAAATGAATTTTTCATTGATAATGAATCCAATATTACAAGGGATCCCTTACTATGAAAATAACCCACTAAGGAAAAATATAAATAAAACAAACCTGACAACTCAGGCCCTGAAGAAACCCTCTACCCGATTTGTCCCTAGATGACTTTGTACAATCTGTATGTGCCCAGTCCAGCCTGTGTAGCACATACATACGCACCCATCCAGTCTTGTTGCGCATACAACCATGTCCTTGCAATATTTCCTGCACATACATATGTGCCCTATATGACTTGTATGATGCATATATATGCACCATGTATGACTCATATGATGTGTACACACGTCCCTAGTACTACTTGTATGACGCTACTCCATAGATCTGTATGTCCTGTACCTGCTGCTGCTAGATTAACTAGAAATTTGTCCTTCGATTCCTGGTTGTTGGTTTTTCTCCTCTTGCTTCACCTTTTCACTTTCCTCCTTTGGACTTGATCTCTAGATGAAAGTCCTTCTTCACCTAGCTGAGATCCCCTTTAATCATAGTCCTTCGTGACTCAAGAACTTGAGAAAAAGTCCTTCTTTTCTCTCCTTATATTTATCCCCTTGAGTCACATCCCTTCGTGACTCAAGCACTAGAGAAAAAGTCCTTCTTTTGTCTCCATATGGCTATGTTTCTTCTTCACGTAACCTTTATTTTATATTCTTGAGTTATGACCAAATGAAATATAACCCTAATATTCAAAGTGATTAATGCTTGAGATTAGATCTTAACTCACTTGAGATCAATGTCTAAGATTCGTTTAATTCACTAATGCTAATAACATTAGAATTTCATTAAATTAAACTTACTTTAATTATAAAAACCACTTTACTTTAATAATTTCTTTAATTAAAGTAAATTACTAAGGTAGAAGGCTTTGGATGACTTCCACATGTCTAAACACTTAGACCTATGTGAAAGTACCTATCTGATGCTACCAACATCAACATTCCCTCTTAGCATGGAAGTCACTTCTCGAAGATTCACCTAGAACTGGTTGTCCCTTCAGTATTGGCATAATTTCTGATACATCATCCTACACCATGACATCCCTCCAAACCTGTTGGTATGCTACTTCCTAAATATTGGAAGAATTAGAATCAATGATGCTAATCATAACACCACGAAGTGTGGAAACTTCCTCAGAGGCATGCTCTCCTTGAGTTTTCTCCTAGGATCCTCAAAATGATTCTAAGCATCCCTCGACGTTTGCATGAACCACTTGGGTCTCTTGAAAAAGCTGGAAGGGGATAAATCCTCCTCCCCACCTGAAGGTTGACTCCCTAAATTGGTGGTCTCTAAAAATTGTTCTCCCTTCGGAGGCTCCTGCTCCTCATCCTCACCAATGACCTTGGTCCACACACATAATAATTTATAAGATCCAAAATCCCCTTGGACCTACACTCACTACTTGGAAACGTATCCTTGGTATTCTTTCCAAGTGTACATCCTCTGCATACACCCTACTGCTCGACGCTAAAATCTGGAAGACTAGTGACAATCTTCCTCAGAATCGAAAATGCCCTGTAATGCAGGTGTCCCATACTGTTGTGCCATAACTCATAAGGTTGTCACTGTCATGTACCAAGGCCTAAACATTCTTTTCCTTCAATTTGTATAAATTTTCCTCTCTAACCCCAGTGCTCATTGTTGTTTTGGCACTAGATTCCTATGAATGTATGAGTACTTGTCCTTTCTTGGAAAAACTATTTTCCTCCATAAATGAGACTGAGAGAAAATTCTTCTTCAATATTGGTACATATAACACATCCTGGGCTTCCATGGAAGCACTTGACTCAAGATGGAACAAAATTGTTCCCTCCCCCTTCATGATCCAGATTATTTTTGGAACAAAATGAAAGTAGAGATATTACAATGAACTACTCATGAAAATTGCTAGAAACAGAGAAATAAAACAATACTTGATTTATGTTAATGAAAGAATTATAAAGAGACTGTAAAAATATAGAGTGCAAGACTCGCTAGAATGGTGGCAACTTTATCTACGAGAAGAGATGTGATGGCTATGCTCATTCACAAGAAGATGATTACAATGAGGCTATGGAGGAATTCTTATGATAAACATGAATGCCAAAACCCTATACATCCAAAAACCTAACCCTAGGAGATGAAACACCAAAAGTCATGTGAGCCCCATTTGGGCAAGGAAGTACATTAACTTCCCAGGGTCGTAACTTTTGCATATGATCTCTGTTTTAGGCGCGTGATAGCTCACTGGAAAGGTCTTTTTGAGAATTACACATTACGCCGTCAAACTCTGACTTCGTCTACAGTTTTAATGTGGTGAGACAAAAAAACACTGTTTAGGGCCCTAAAATGGCCCTGGAAGTACAACAAGATGTGCTGACATGAAAACATACAAAATAATCCAGTTGGATTAGGTGGGAGGCCACCAGTATCCACCTGGAATATGTGTAGGGCTTCAGACAACCCCATAAGTGTAGAACCCACAATTACAAAGAAGTACAAAAGAATGTGTTGCACTAAAAACTGAAAAGAGGAGCCAATTGGAATAGGTAGGTGGCCACCGATATCCACTTGGATAAATCCTCCCCCCTTAGGAAGTAATGGTATCCATTGTGTTGAATGCCCAGGGAAGAGGGGAAAGCATTTTATGAATCTGACATTTGGTGAGCTGTGTGCCTTGTTGGAGAAGTTGTGCTTCTTGGCTTGTGGAAGACTGTCACAAATCTGTTGCTGGAGGGGTTGAATCTGTTCCAACAACCTGTTGTCTCTGGGTTGGATGGGGCATTGTGTAGGCACCATTGTAGATGAAGAAACAATATCTTTTGTCTCTTCGACAATCTATTTTTTCTGGATAGAAGGTGTTGAGGCTGTAGTGGTTGTAGTGGTATTCTGTGCATCGTTTGAACAAACCGTGAAGAGGATGAATTTTGTAGTATGAGATATTACCTTGTGGTGTTGTTTTGGTGGAGCAATAGTCAGAACTACCTTTGGTATTCTGTAGAGCTGACCTCCCAGAGTAATAATGAAACTCATGGTCTAAAATCATAGATAACATGATGTTTCCACATATATGGTTGTTCCAAAACAACATCACAAACATCAAGAGGGGAAATATCACACACTACCTCATCCTTGAAGGGATGGATACCATAGGACAAGTGACACTGTTGGCTGATGCGAAGATCTTATACCTAGTGAATACACCCAATGTTGTATGGTTGCGGGTGTGGTGTTGTTGACAACCCCAACTGTTTGATGACCTTAACTGAGATGAGGTTCTTCCGGCTGTCGTTATCAATGGAAGAGGCGCTCCCCCTCTTCAGGATCTACTGGTTCTTCTAGCTGAATTGTTGTGGTAGCGACAATAGCAGTGGGGTATGCGTCGATGATCTTTCTGTTTTCAATATTTTATGATTCAGATTCCAAATCAGGGTTCGGCTCCATGTCTTTGACCTCGTCCACCAATGACTATTTCGAGCGACATTCATGGGTGTTGTGCCAGGGGATTTTGTGGAAGTCACACCACTTCCTAGTGTCATTCTTCGTCTTTAATTTACCTTTTTTGTCCCGTGTCTTGGAATGGTTGTCTAGAGGTTGTTGGTTAGGGTTGTCTTTTCCGTGCTTTAGTTGTTTCATATTTGCACACCCAAATTCCCATTTGTTCTGGTGACTAAATTTATGCTTGATTTTGACAACATATCGATAGGGAATGTCCAATGATGAGATGTTTAGGAAATCCATTTTGGTTTGGATGTACCTATGCAGAGCCCCACGGTATTTCAGAACTAGATGCCACTCAGAGTCTTTGATACCCAAATTAGTTCACAAGGTATGTAAAGTATTTTTGAACTCTGGCACTGTTTATCTCTTCTCTTGTTGTAGTGTGGTCCATCTCATGTACCACTTCATAGTTATCAACAGGATAGTACTGTTCTTTGACCACATCCACAAAAAAATCCCAAGTGGGCTCAACCCCATATATTCCATATTCCTCTATAGAACTTTTCTCCCAATAATTTTCCCACTAATGTTTGACATGGGGGAGAGCCTTGATGAGTGCGAAGGTGATCTTTTCCCTGTCAGAAAAGTTTTGAACCGAGAAATAACCTTCTAATAGATTTAACCATTTTTCTAGGGCATCCGCATTTATCTGACCTTCAAATATGGGAATATCAAAATTAACTTGTACCTTGAAAGGAGAGGTTCCTCCAAAATGGATGCTTGATGAATATGTGCATGTTGCTATCGACAGGCATTGAAGGATGTGTGTAAAATTCTCCATCATTTCATCCCTCTGTCGCACGAGAGATTGCTCAAGCAATAGGTTAATAAAATCTTTTGCTCCACTGTTTTTCTTTTTTGCCACCTTCGGGGGTTTCTTGGGCATGCGAGAGTGATTGGCCTCAAGAGAGATAAACTCAATACCCAACTATCTATACTCAGATCTCGTCGGAGACATACGTTGAAAAACGATCAAGAGCAACCTGCTCTGATACCACTGATCCAGATTATTTTTGGAACGAAATGAAAGTAGAGATATTACAATGAACTACTCATTAAAATTACTAGAAACAGAGAAATACAACAATACTTGATTTTTGTTAATGAAAGAATTGTAAAGAGATTGTAAAAATATAGAGTGCAAGACTCGCTAGAATAGTGGCAGCTTTATCTCTGAGAAGAGATGTGACGACTACGCTCATTCACAAGAAGATGATTACAATGAGGCTTCGAAGGAATGTTTATGATAAACATGAATGCCAAAACCCTAGACATCCAAAAACCTAACCCTAGGATATGAAACACCAAAAGTCACGTGGGCCCCATTTGGGTAAGTTAGTACATTAATTTCCCAGGGTTGTAACCTTTTCATACGATCTCCGTTTTAGCTGCGTGATAGCCCATTGGAAAGGTATTTTCAAGAACTACACATTACGCCATCAAACTCTAACTTCATCTACAATTTGACTGTGGCGAGCCAAAAATACACTTTTTAGGGCCCCAAAACGGTCCTGGAAGTACAAAAAGATGTGCTGACATGAAAACATACAAAATAATCCAATTGGATTAGGTGGGAGGCCACCAATATCCACCTGGAAGATGTGTAGGGCATCAAACAGACCTGAAAGTGTAGAACCCACAATTACAAAGAAGTACAAACGAACGTGCTGTTGAATCATGTTGTCATTGATGC